>WYDI02031925.1:0-120465 GCA_009867235.2 Psittacus erithacus | reverse complement strand
TTTAGATTGGATATAAGGAAGAAGTTCTTTACTGTAAGGGTGGTGAGGCGCTGGAATGGGTTGCCCAGGGAAGTTGTGAAGGCTCCATCCCTGGCGGTGCTCAAGGCCAGGCTGAACAGAGCCTTGGGTGACATGGTTTAGTGTGAGGTGTCCCTGCCCATGGCAGGGAGTTGGAACTAGATGATCTTGAGTTCCTTTCCAACCCTAACTATTCTATTATTCTATTCTACGGTTCTATGATTCTACTTCTGTTGCAATCCTGATACAGCTGAAATTCAAGTGGAGGACAGGTGGGATATCAATTACATTTTTAGGTGTACTCTTAAGCACACACATATGTACTGGTACATATTAATGAATCCTAGATAATCCTATTGTTAATGCACATGGTTTCTTTAGCTGTGCATTTAAAGTATCTTTAAAAACAAAAACAGCTGGTAACAATAGATTTGGATGTTTGAAACAACAGCAAAGTTTTGTTTCAGGAGTGACTGGAGCTGCAGAGATCAATCTTAAAGCAAGAGCTAACACTGGATTTTAACACAAACACATGTATTTTGTGCTCATTCAGAATTCAAACCCAGTCATTTTCATGTGTTTAGTTCTTCCAGAGGGAAGCATGCCCTCCAGTGCATCAAAATGCTTTTTGCCCACAACACAAATCTCATCAGTATGCTGTAACTTGAACTGCCAAGGCTCTTGCACCTAAAAAGTAGCTTGTGGTGGAGGCTTAATTCTGCTAGGCTCATGTATGGAAAAGTACTGGTTTACTTTTTAATTTCTGAACTGCAAGCTGCAGCTACTCACACGCTATGTACAGTTTGGCAAGGAGGAAGGGGGATGTTAGCATTTCTATATTTCACCATGTGCACAACTAGCACAAAAAAGAGAAAACAAAATGCATGTTGCTTGGAGAAAGGAAAAAAAAAAAAAAAGAAAGAAAAAAAAACCCAGCAGTTAAAACAGTTGACAAGAAAAGGCCAAAGTGCGCTCAGTGGCTGGCAGTCATTTTATGGCTATAGTCCTACAGCAGATTTACTTAGATGACGTCAGTGGCTCCAATCCAGCTTTTCTTTGGTAGCATTTACCACTTGCCTCTTGAAGCCTCCACTATGCTACAGAGCAGTAGACCATAATCAAAATTCCCTTTGTGAAATAGAGTTTACCTCAGGGCACAGAAGCATTGCTAGCTGAATTGCAGGCTCTTCACCCTGCACTGCATGCCCAGAAATAAATAACCTACAATACTGTACTTTCCTTAATACAGAAGAACCATTAAAAACAGCCTGCTACCTCAGAAAGGGTTCTTTAATTTGTTTCCAAAATCTCAGGGGCCCAAATATGAGTTAATTTTCCAAGCAACCAAGAACTGTGATAATTCTACTACCCCTTCTACTTCTTTGTATTGTTTTCAGAGATTTTGGAAGATAAAGTTATTTATAGATCATTGTTTCACCAACAAGTATTACTAAAGCTAGAAGCTAAAGCAAATTAGAACAGGAAGCCGCATATTTTAAAACTGTCTTTCAAATGTGCCCCTTCAACTGCTTATCTCCAGCTGGTCAGTAAGCATATAGTAAATATGCCAAAAAGCAGAGCAAGAAATTGCTATGCATAAATAACAGTCAATTTAAAAAACAAAATGCACATTATTTGGAGCTATGGATTTTCTATCCCAAAACAATGACTGGAACCAATGAAACACAAGTTAAGCTGATACCAAATCAACTAAAAATCAACAGGCTCTGAAGTTTAACCTTCAAACACACACACATCCCTCCCCCCCAAAAAAAATAAACAAAACAAAAACAAACCCCATGACCATATGAAAGGTGCATCTTACTGTACTAAACATAGATGTGACATGTTTTAATGAGCCCATCAGTCCAAAGACAACCGTACTCATTATGGTGATAACTAGACATAATAGTGGACTAGAAATTGCATCTCACATTTAAGCTGTAAGGATTTACTTATGAAGAAGATGCACACATGCCTCACAGAGAACTGGAAGTCTCAATACTTCTCCTTTCCCAGCCTCTTCTCTTACCTTCCCCCTAGTCACACCAGAATGAGAGCTCACAGGTCTAATCTGCAATGAGCCAGAAGGCAAAAACTGCTATTATCGTCCAACTGCATGAGCCACATCAAGGACTTGAATTCTGAATCCGAATTTAAAGCAGATTTCAAAATTGATGCAACCACCAAACCAGCTCTAAGTGGACAGACGCTAGCATTCATGTCCCTGCAGAGAAACTAAAAGCCTCTGTTAGCAGCCCTAGATGACAAGCTAAGGTCAGAAAACCTTTCTTTTTTGATGCAGGCATCCATGTTAACTTGGGCCCAGAGGCAAGCTGGAAGCATCACCCCTCACTTCAATGCCCGCCTGGCTGGCCTCTAGGTGTTCTGCCAGTTCCTGCATTTTTCCATGCAGTTCATCTGCATGGACTTCAGTGGGGTGTCAAAGAATGGTCACTGTTCCAGACTGTCACATTACTCTTTTCCAAAGGGACAGGAGAAAAGTTTTCTTCTCTTTCACCTCCTTTCATTACTATAAAAGTGGCACCAGCAAACAGATTTAGAAGATGACTGTAAATTTCTTTGACAGAGAATCTGGTCCTTTTATTGGTCATTAAGAATCCTGGACATGAAAGGCACTGTACAAGTACAATCAGTCCCTTCTTTCCAAAAGCCAGTGCATAAAAGAAGTGGAAGCAGTGTGGTGACTGGGATGGGCAAAAGGACCCAACAGCAAGACCACATCTGTGAGCAGCAGAAGAGAGAGGATAAGGAGGACATGGCAAGACAGATAGCAAGAGGAGGGAAACAAAAAAGCCTGATCAAGCACTGCCCAAGAGCAAGTTAGCACATACCCAAGAAAAAAGGAGGGTCCAGGCAAACAGAGACAGATGCAGTGCTCTGTAAGGAACAGCAAGACAGAGCCTCTAGGGCAAAAGACACAGAGGAATGTGCTGCAAGGTCAGAGAGCAACAGAGATGGATCCAACCCTAAGGATATCACTTCAGCATTGAATGGAAGACTGTATCTATGGTTTGATACTTTTCCTGCAACAAAACAATTACAGCCCAAGAGAGGCGAGTGTAGGGGAAAGATGAAGGAAGTTCCATCGAAATTTCAAGTCTTCTACAAGGCTTTCAGTTGATTGTGGAAAAAGAAGAAATAAAATAATCTTCAAAGATCAGCTGAGAGCAGATATTGGGACACAATTTGTTTTAAAAGTAAACTTTTTTAAAGAAGGTAAAAATCAGACACAGAAAATGTAACTGTTCACAGAGTTTTGCTTTTCTTTTGAACTGTAAACCAGCTTGAGGACAAAAAAGTGTGTGCTCATGGTGGTGGTAGATTAAATATGAATAAAATTTCCTTTCTTCCATTAATGACTCCAAACACTGCATATTTTTTTAATTGAGATACACATAACAGCAGCTTTAATCCATAAGACCTCTATGAATTTACCTTTCCTTCCAAAGTCTGTTCTGACATTTTCTCCCTTCAAAACCAAAATGTCATTCCTGAATTAAAATCTCCCAACAGGAAGACAACCATGTGGGGAAAAAAAAAAAAAAAAAAACAAACAAAACAAACACCAACCAAAACATGTCAGCTAGTTCCAAAAATAAAAACCATTGTTCACAGCACCATGAGGTGAATGAATGGCAAGAGATTCCACCGAGGGAATAACTGTGACGTCTATAACATTAAGGAATAATTTGGCACCAAAAATACCCAAAGCCATACTGGTTGGTGATTCAAACATGAAGCATATAAAAACACTACCGATAAGCTAAATTAACAGATAGCTTATCTGAAGCATATACTAGCCATATGGTGCCACAACTTCTGTTGCCTGTTGCTCGCATAACAATAGGCTACTGCAGTCTTAGAATGGAAGCACTATTTGACAAACTGTCAAGAGCATTTTCATTTCTTGCAGAGCTCTAGGGCAATGGCACACTTGCCTATTTGCTTTTGGGTTTTTTTTAAACAGGTGAACAAAGAGTAAACCAGATGTCAACTTTAGAAATCGAGCTGTCTGGATGAGGAGATTTAACAGAGGCAGGCATACTGCTACAGCTCAAATGTAGACAATGAGCTTTTCTAAAAACACTCTGGCCTAGGGGAGTGGCTATTTAAAACACTTGGCTTCTTTTATTTCAGCACTATGGAAGTGAATTCTGCTCTTAAGTGCCAGCTCAAATGAAGTCATTTTGTTTCACTGGGGCTTTCTTTGCATTTTAGAAACGTAGCATGTACTGTAGTAAAGGAAAAGACAAGTATGGGAAAAAAAACCCCAACAACTTCTTTTTCAGCTAGAAGCTGCGTAAAATGGAGGAGAGAAACCAAACATTTGATCACATGCAAAAAGAAAAAAATATCCGGGAAAGGATAATTCGAGTGCAAGTTAAATGAAATTTATTTTTTCCTCATAAAAAAAGGAAAAAAGTTTGAATGCTTTAGAAAAACCTCATATTTACAACCACCTCAAGCTTCACGAAGACAAGGTATGAATACTAACCAATAAGGAAGATTTGCAACGAGACTTTAATTTGTTACAGACACAATCACTTAATACATAAAAAAAAAAAATTGTTTTTTCTCTTTAAGAAAATGAAATCTTCATTACTTAGTATTTGAGGAAAAATCTTTCAATAACAACACAGTAATCCACTCAATCATTTGAAAAAATTGACAAAATAAAAACTACCATCAACCAATATATGGTCTGTGGTATTCAATTATGGAAATGTGCTTTTAGTTGCATTCTCTAGTAGTGTGAAAGATGCAAGAAAAACAGATAACTTGCTGTTCTAATAATCTGTTCTGCTTTGATAGGCAGTTACACGAACATACTTATTTTCTGACTTATACCCAGCTAAGTATGTAGCATTTTTAGATTATCTTTTCAAATTGTTCTTGAACATTCTCGGTTAAAAAAAAAAACAAAACCACAAAAAAAACCAACCAAAAAACTCCTTTCATGTTAAGTTGAGATTGCACTTGAACTCTTTCCAAAAGCCAGAGCTGTACTGAATTATGATAATTAGAAAGCTGTGCGCATAAAAGGCAGCACAGTTGATGCATTTAAAAAAGTTCATGCCAGAGAATATAAGTTCAATATGTTCTCACATAATTAACATTTCCCATCATTAGCAGCAGTTTTCAGTTCATGTATCTGTAAATACAACAGCACTCGTCATTGTTTTAGATTCCCAGTCAATAGCATTTTAATAGTTTTACACATAATCCTAAACTTTCCTTCCAACACACTGAGATTTCACAGTCTACCTTCTGACCTGCTAGCAAATAAAAGTGTTTTGTGCTCATGTGCTCCTGCTGCCACACAGACAAACTCCAATTTGAAAGTTAACTGAAGAGCAAGCAACAGCTGGAAACGTAAGATGGCTATTTGGAAAGGTACACCAGGACACAGAGGGAATAATCACGTTGTTCCAGTAAACAACGACTAGCAGACAAAGAACAAAAAGTTGTAGGTGATACCTTCAATTGGACAGGAGCCAAACTAAAATGGGCTGCTTCTGAGGAGCCCAAGCACAAGCTGGAGGGACTAGGAAATGGGGTTGCAGCCCTGCACCAACCAGAGAAGCATCTATAAAGCACACTTTACACACTCTGCAGATTTTCATCACATTTTTGACATACGCAGAAAAATTCATCTAACAAATAAGGGCATATAGCACATGATGGGTTACACCAAGACATTCACAGACTTCCTGTGTAGAATATCTCAAATTAGTTGTTAGGAGCCATATCTGACCTAGGCTCGTTGCCTTCTTTCTCTCCCCTCTACTCCTTCAATCTCTGTATTTTAAAATTCATGGAATTCTGGTGGACCTTTAATAACCTGATAGAGCACAAAAGTTGCTGAATCTGCATCAACACAGAAATTTCGGCTTTACCAATAGTAAGATAAAGCTCACAGTGACTGCAGTGGGATCAGGACTTCATAGAAAAACAAGAAAGGTTCAGGGTATTGGAAAAGGGCTATTAAATTAGAAAAGTCCTATCTGAATTTTATGTGACAAATCCAAGGAGTAGATTTGAAGTTTGTGCCTCAAAGGATGGAAGTCTGCAACTTTTCACTCTCTTATGTTTTGGAAATGAGCAATCGTTAAAACCAAACATAAAATTATTCCAGGAAATATTATTCCATCCTTGTTCCACTTGCAAAAGTCAAAAGGAGTTTTGTGCAAGAACAGAAAGCAAGATATGGTCATAAAGTGGGAATTTATTGCAGAGATTTTTCTTCTAAAAATGTGTCTTCAGTGTGGCTTTGAGTCCGTTGGCTTTACAATAAATAATGCCATTAATGCGTTCATATATCACAGGATACAATTTAAGTTGTACAGTACTTGCTTAAACAGCCACAAACCCTCTAACAGCCATTTCTTTCAGGGAGATGATTTACTTCTTGCAGGTTCTAAAATTTTGCAGGGACTCACTTAAAGTTTGTTGGGTTTTTTTAAGAGTGAATTACTGTAGTTTAGGAATATGAAACATTCCTACTTGAGGCAAGCATTAATGACAAAGTGCAGCATGGTGACAAAACAGTAATTAAATCTCAAATCCCAAAAATAAGCAACTACTATGCTTCTCATGCAAAAGTAGGTCTCTGATGAACTGGGGACTTCAAAATCCTTTTTAAAGGACTGATTTGCATCCTCATTACAGCCAACGCAATACAACAACAGGCCATATTAAGTTGATGGAATTAACCTGAATTTAGACCAGATTTTTAAGTCAGCCCTCACCTCACCTGCACAAATGGAATTAGTGACCAACTTTTGACAGAAAATTTTAGACAAGTTACAAGTAAAGCAGAACATAAACCCCATGCAAAAAAATTTAAAAAGCATGTGTGTCAAAACTGTTATTCTTTTTAATCAAAGACATAGAATAGCACCCAAAGCCTTCTTCAGACACCAAATATCATACTAATAATGTACATAAAGCATATGCTGTAAATAACTTAGTATTTGATCTGGCAAACGTTTATTCCTATGAGTCATCCCAGTCACTTTAACCTGAGTAAGAACTGGATCTAGCAAACCTTTTCTTCTTAAATGAATAGAGTAATTTCAGAGAGGCAGTTTTTAAACCATCTTTGGAAGGATGTAGCATTAATATTAATGTCACAAAGAAATACCAAATAAAAAGAGCGAGGTATGCGTGTCTATATAGTCAAAAACCATGCATTCTAAACATAATCTTTGAAGGTAACCTTCTCCCAAACACACACATTCAGAACTGTACACAGAATCTTTGTGTTTTGGAAACAATCTTAAGCACTTTCCAATGCAATCAGATTACTTCTAGGGAAATTGTTCCAACAAGTGTAATGATCCTACTTGATAGATTGAAAACTGACAGTTATATCATAATATATAATTACATATTTTTATCTTTCACTTTATTTTTTTTTCCAGGTGAATGAGACCAGGATTTCTCCATAGATCCAGAAGTCATTATTACCCTTTTGCCTATACTATGTCTTGAAAATTTGTTTATGATATGATCTACAAAGGTAGCCTAAAAAGAAAGAAGGAAGAAATCTTTTTTCCCCTGCATGTGAATTCACTGACCTTAACTTTTTCAGGCATGGGCAAACAAAGCCTGAAAACCACTTTAACCATATCCAAAACCACTACACCATCCAGCAACAACAACAAAACACTAGTTACAAATTATACCAAACATGTTACACATATGCTCACACATCTCCATACATCACAATACAGTATCATTTCTCAGCTGGAAACTCGTGGCAGGTCTAGTTCATAATTAAGTTTTTGTTGTTCTTTTTTAGCTGTTTAATTAAGACTCCTCTATGTGAATGCAATCTTTATTAGGACTCTGGTCAAATCAGAATTTTCCCTCTGCTTCATCACTCGGGTACACCCCACTCAGCACTAAGAAACTGTACAGAACATAGAACTGTAATTTGAATCTCAAGAGCTGTTGTTACGCTCTCCTGGGTGCAAAGGCTAATACTATATACTTCACCAAAGTAGCATATGTAAAATTGATGCTCAAAATACACATAACGCGTTTAGCAATAAAGTACTTTCCAAAGGTACCTCTAGATTTTGGAAAGGAAAAATGGAAATAAACCTTTTGCACCCAAAAGTTCTACTTGGCCAGCTGATAAAAACATGCAGCAGACAAAATGCAAAATTATCCCTACTGGCATAGAAAATACCTTATGACTTAATTAAAAACCAGCGCAGTACAAAAGGATGCATTACCATGAAGGTGAAAAATAAATACAACTTAGAAGTTTATCCTGAATGAAAATAATTTCAAAGTTGATTTTAAAAACTTGCAAGTTCAAAATGTGACCCAAATATAAAAATCTGCAGTTTTCTGTTTTAAGAACATTCATTACATTAATTCCTATATTTCTATTCCCAAATAAAGTATGCATATGTGTGTATATATATACATACATATATATATATACACAAACAAATATGCAAGCTTCCCTCCCGCCCCAAGAAGTAATTTAATATACAGGTCTATGTCATTTTTAATAGCACCATCAGTACAATCTAATATCCCTGTAATGGTATTCCCCAACTATTTATAGAGACAGAATACAACATACATTACAGACACACATTCCCAATCCAGATTTAGAAGAAGAATCTTACATAGCTTTAAATTAAGCCCTAATGTTATTATAATCATTTTTGTTTTCATATTCAATTGCAGGTAGCACTTAGTTATTTACATGAATTTTCGTGGAAGAGGCATTCCCACAGAGATTTCCAAATTAGATGTACTGCACAAAAACGGAACATTCAGCTAGAGAAAACATGCAGCCCCAAACTTTGCCACTATCTAGGTTAGATACCGCTGTAAAACTGCTAACTGGCAATACCGCATTTCTAAATTTTATCAGCACTAAGGGAAAGCAAATATGCTTCTGTTAAACAGGAATACAGCGGTATAGGTACTTTTTTTCCCAGAGGCTCTGCCATTTCAGCTTAAATTTCTTACATATACTATTTTAGGTCAGAAAATGCCAGCACAATCTGATGTTTCTTGGCCTTTCTTTCCCAGATGGTGCTCAGCAACAGTTAAATACTGGAAGCCATTTACGTTCAGCAAGCATAGAACAGAACTGCTCCTAACTTTGCAGCACTTCTGGAGGTCACTTTTCATTTCTTCCTATCAAAGGCAGGCACTTGTTTCTAATAAGTTAACAACTCTCCAGAGAAACGTGGGTGGCTGGTATTTCATTGTTTCATAAATATTTTTATACTGTAACACCATTCAAACTAAAACAGATCTCAAGAGAAGAAAAATCACGGCTAGAATTACATTCAAGCGAGGTAGGAGTGCAAACTCGGTTACTCGGTAAAAACTGAGATTGATTCCCTCCCTCTCCCTTCGCTTTATGTCTCCCCGTGTTTTTTGCTTAGCTGCTTTGAGGGGGCCGCTTTGTTTTAATTCTGTTACAAAAGCCGTACTGTATAACTTTTTCCCTCCCCCTTAGAAGTGTACTTCCTTTGAAAACGCTCCTTCTGCGAACAAAGGCTGCCACCGGCCCTCCGCATCAGCACTGGGGACATCTGTAGAATAGATCTCTTCAAAACGTTACCGACACATAATTAAAAAAAACCCCAAACCCTGCGGTTCCTACCGAAAAGAAGTTTTCCAGAGACAATCTCCTCGGCGGTGTTGCAACTACGACTTTGTCTTTTTTGGATACAATGTTTCTGCTGACTCCCGAAAATTTTCCACTTGAATGTGCAATTAACCAGCAGCGGCGGCGGCAGCTCTGGAGAAGGACAAGAAGCAGCGAAAAAGGATATTCCTTCTTTCATCTTTTAGAGGAAAATCAAGGGGGGAAGAAAAGCAGACCTCGGGGCAGCACACCGAGCAGAGCTCCGCACCAGGCCGGGCCGCTCGGCAGCACGCACGGCCGGGGGATGGCTCCTGAGAGCTGAGAGTGGCTGCGCCGAGGCCGGGGATGCTCCCAACTTCTTGCTTTCCCGTGGAAAAAAATGTGAAAAATGCCAAGGATCGGTGCGCGCTTGAATGTGTGTGTGCGTGTGCGCGCCTGAGTGAGTGAGTGTGTGTGTGTGTGTGTGTGTGTGTGTGTGTGTGTGTGTGTGTGTGCGTGCGCGCCCGGCCGCAGAGCGGTGACTCAGGCAACTAAGTGCGAGCAGCGGCGAGGGGGAGCGGAGCGGAGCGGCGCGGGGCGGGCAGCGGCCGCCTGTTGCAGCTCCGGCCGCGGCCCCGCAGCGGCACAAACTCCGCGGGAAACAACTTCTCCCCCTTACTGCGGCCCCTCTCAGCCTGCTCCGGCACCTGCGGGGGCGCCGGCCCCCCTCCGGGCCGACCCCGGCCGGGACCGACCCCCCGCCCCGCCGCACAAAGGGCCGGCAGCCGGCACGACACGACACAGCGTGCGCGCCCGCGGCCCCCTCTTACCTTCGCGCTGCGGCCCCCCTCCGCGCACCGCCAGCGCGCCGCTCTCCAACAGCAAACTTCGCCCGCCGCCCCCGGGCCGCCCCGGCTATTTATGGCCCCGCGCCTATTTTTAATCCGCCGCTTTGGCTATTTATACCGCGGCGGTAGGTTGCCGCGGGCCGGCGGACGGAGCCCTCGGAGGATGAGTTGCTGCCCGGCCGGCGGCGGGGCGGGCCGGGCTCCCGGCCGGGCTGCGCGGCGCCAGCGATGCGAGGAATGCGCGGAATGAGGGGAGGAATGAAATGAACGCGGGAGCGGGGCGGCCGCGGGGCGGAGCGCGGCCCGCCGCCCCCTGCGGCCGCGGGCGGGCGGGGCCGCGGGCGGGGCCTCCGCGCTGCGCTGACCTCATAGGGGAGCCCGCGGGAGGGGAACGGCGAAGGGGCGCTTGCCGTGCTGAGCAATGGGGTCCCGAAAGGGGTTGCAGCTCTCTGGGCGAAAGGGATCTGCAACAGGGCTTTGCAGCGGAGTTGCAAAATATGGGGTTGCAGTAGGAGTCTGCGGTGGACCAGAGGAGCTAGCTGGGCTCTGGCACCCTGCGGGGTGAGCAGGCTACCCTGTGAAGCCCCGCTCACTTACACGCGTCCAGCCCTTGGGTGCACCACAGAACCCCTGTTGTGCAAGCAAACCCTAACAGTAGGTAGGAAATGGAGATCCCTGCCCAGAAGGGTGCCCTTAGCACCCTGGGGTCCAACAGAGCCCTAGAGTAAAGGGTGAGCGGGAAAGCTTTGAATACATCACACCCCAAATCCACATGGATGCAGCATGTCTCAGAGGTCCAGAGTCTTCAACTTGAATCCAGGTCACAAGCTTTCTTTTCACTTGCCCCAGCTTCAGATTTGACTGTGGAAGTGTGGAAGTTTTGCACTCCTCCAGTTGTGAGCCTGAGTGCCATTACACTATCTTTACCCTTCCCGTACTGGCACAACCCATCCCCCAGAAATGCTCCCCAAGCATTATCATAAGACTTGTCTCCTCTGTTAACAATCTGCTACCTTATGGAAATAGTCACAGGGCAAGCACAGCTGCTGTGCCAGTGAAAATTTGTATTTGCATAAGCAAAATGGATAACTGGACACCTTGGTGCCTGTTTGTGAAATAAATTGCCTATTTTGATGTGCAAATACATATTTCTATCCCCCTTCTCAAGTTTGCCCAGCAGGGCTACCACTTTTTGAGTTGTCAGGAAAATCACATTACAACCTCAGAAGAACCACATGTTGGTGCCATCAGGCAACATTAACATGCTCTCAATCCCATGAAAGTTCATGATGCACTGGTGGAACTACAATAAATGCCCTGTATATTCCTTGTGTATGACATTAAAATACCCAGCATGTCTCCCTGTGAATACCAAAAACATGCTTGTCCTGGTGCTTTCCCAGTACCAATCTTGTTAGACAGCCATGCTGATAACAGACACCATTTTAGCCAGTGGCCAACCCAGGAGCTTCCTGAAAATAAATCACTTAAATCCCACACTGCAGTTTGCAGAGGCCGCATCTGGTTTTTACCTTTAGGGACCAGGCAAAGTGTGTACGATAGGCAGTGCAGGCAGGAGATGCAATGCTCCCGCTGGTCACACAAATTATACTGGCTGAAATTACTAAAGCCCAGACCTACAGAAATGGCATGCAACAAGAAGTAACATCAAATGAAGGAAAAGTTTGAGCAAGAGTTGGTCAAAGGATTGGGAGAATGCAAAAATGAACATATTTTAGGATATATTTTCCTTGCACTACTCTACTCTGGCTAAAAAATTTCTTCCTTAAAGTAGGCTACGAGGACCCCCCTCACACATGCAGAGAATTTCTTTTCCCCTCCTCCTTTCCAAATACCTCTAGTAATATTGCCTAATGTGTCTAAGTGCCTGCACAATTTGTAAAATTCAATCACTTTGCAGATGCCTGCATAAAAGCCACAGTCTTCTGGGTGTACCCAAAGTTCACCAACTCTCTTCCAAAGCTGGAACAGAAAAACATTGCACCCTAATACCTATACCATAGATTTTTTTAGTCACTAAACTTAAACTCACTCCACTATGGTTCACTGCGCACACAGACATGTGAAATGTCTTTAAATGAGTGTGACTTTTTTTCTTGCAGAGAAAGTACCGAAAGTACTGACTAACTTCTGTGCTTGGACAGGGCCCAAGACATATCATAGCTCTATACACATGGAGGCAGAATAGCAAATTTTGGGAAAATGGATAAATAGAGTTCAAAAAACTTCTTACCTATAGCAGTCTTCACAAGTGAAAGTGATGAAAAAATAGCAGGATTATGCTTTCCTAGTGGAAAAATAAGAGGGTTGATTCTACACCTGTGGCTGTGGATAAACACAAATCAAATTCAAGCAAGGCTGCAGCTGTTTGCCCATATTCCAGTCAGTTCAGCAGCTCTTTTGCCATTCAGAACTGTTTCAAGAAGAAAAATTTACCTGATGTCTGCACATTTTGCTGTTAACTGCAGGCAGCAGGGAAAGCCCAAAAAAATCTGGCTATTTCTCAGGTTCTAAAACTTTGTATGTTAGTGTCCTTCACAGGCAGTGAGGTCTCCAAAACAAATGCCTGGGGAAGACTGGATGTCTTCCATTAGCACAGTGTAAAAGTTAATCTACAATCCACATTTTCCAACTTAAGGCTGAGTCCTGATGAGATATTGTTGCTCACAGGCAACTATACCAATTAAACCATCAAAACTGAGGCCAAGATGAACAGCAAACTAGTATGGTGACTAAATTGTGGCACTTGCTGAGCACAGATCTGTGCACCAGCGAGCTCCAGATAAAACCAATAGCTTCTGAACACCGAGGTGGGGAAGCTTTGTCAAGTATTGATCTTTCTTACCTCTTAGCTCGTATGTCCTGAACGTTGTCGTGTCATGCCATGTCGTACTGCACCATATTGGCAGTGGCTTCAAAAAATACATACCTGGAATCCCAGTGAATTGTGAACAGGAGAAAAAAAAAGTGTACTGGCGATAGGATGGTCTGTGCTTTCTGACAGAAGGCGAGGAAAGAAAACGTCAGTATCATCCAGCCTGTTAGTCCAGCCACTACCTTCATGTGAGGGTAGGCTTCTTTGGAGGCCCTGCAAATGAAGAAGGAAGGTACATTGGAGGCACGCTCACACAAAAAGAACTTTCTCTGACGAACTGCCTGCCATGTGTTTATTGCTGAATGGCTTCTTCAGACACACAGGTGGGCTGAGAAATACAAAAGCTGAAGAAAACAAAGGGACATTGGGATAAGCCCAAACAGGGGTGTTTACTGGGGACAAATATTTATGTCAGCTAGAATGAAGTCACAGAACTGGGCAATATGGGAAAATATATTAAGAAAGAGAAAGCATGAGATTCAAGAGGAACGCCAGTAAAAATATTTCAGGGAGAGAGACTGGGGGAAGAGAAGAGGCATAGAAGAGGGGAGAAGGGCAAGTGAGAAAAAGTATTTGTGACTCTAGAAGGAAGGCAGGAAAAATAAAAAGAAAGTTAAAAAATGGGGATACAAATGGAGAAAGGAAAACCTCAAAAAGAAGAACTGATGAAGCAGAAAGAACAGCTGACTGGAAACTAGCTGGGAGAGCAAGGGACACTATGAGAAGAAAAATAGAAGATGGCAGTGAGGAAAGAAAATTAGCTTAACAATGAAAGGAATAAGGTAAGGAAGGATAGAAAGATCAAACAGGAGAATACACAATTATAAAATAAAGGTCTGTAGTACTATCAAGTCTTGCATTTGTCTGTGAAATTTTATTTTGAGTGCAAGACCTACTGAGACTGTGGCAGAGGCAAGTATGAACATACTAAAAGGTAAGATGGAGACTGAATTAGGTTTACACATAGGAACCACTTTTGTCTTCATTAATGAGACCACTGATAGTAGGGACACTAGAGAGACTAACAGAAGAGCTGTAGTTCCCTTTGCTGCTGGTGATACCAGGTACAAGGCACGTAACATAGGTTTCATCCCAGCCGCCCAAAACCAGACATGCTTTTAAGACTCCAAGAGATGAAACAGTACCCAAAGATACAGAGTTAACAGAATTCCTAGTTTACTCTAGAAATAAGTAAACTCGCATATGCCTAGAGAGTCATGGCAGATGAAAACAAGATGGACTTTCCAAATTCCAGATCCAGGGCCCACTTTGGACTTGGAATGAACCTCAAAGCTCAACAACACCTGGATAGAGTGTTCCGGTTACAGACACCAAAAAAATTTTGAAACTTTGTATTTGGATTGCAGTTCATGTTAGGAAAACTGCTAATCTCAGGAAATGCTTAAAAGCAGTACGTAAATTAGGGTTAATCTATACTGTGCAATGAATTAAATACCCAAATCAAGGTGTTGATGAACATGCCAACAAAAATACTACAGGGAAGCTGTAATGTAATGGAACAGAGCTCTCCATATTATAAATGTAGCTGCTGAGCTTTGTAAAGCAGCAGATAGTGCAAAGAATGAAAACAAATAACAGTTTAATAATGAATTACAATAATTGAGTTGAGAGGAAGCCAGGACATGAACTATGCCCTCAGAGCCCAACTGAGTTAAAATAGTACACAGAGGGGAAATACTTAATTTCAGACAATTCTGGTTGCTTATTTCTAAAGGTGAACTGAAAGCTTTTTAAAATTACACGACCAGAGTCCAGGGGCTGTGTATTTCTCCCACTGACAAAATCACTAATATCAAAATGGTGTGGCTCTTGTTCTGCTTTAGAGCAAACAATATAAGCACAGCAGCCTATTCCTTCTAGTGAGCCATAATTCTTAGCACCACTCATTGACACAAATTGCTGTGGAAACCACTTGTGTGGCTGGGCTTTTATTCTTAAAATATTATTTTATTCTTAAAGAATTTCTATATTTTGCACTACAAATTTTGGTGTGTTACCATCATTTTCTGCTGGGGTTAAAAAGGAGAAAAAAATTCCTATGCAAATTCCCTAAGAATCTCATTTCCTCGATTCATCAAAATTTCAGGTTTCTGAGCACTTATCAGTTCGCTTAATAAGCAAATGGCATATTTTGATCCCTCCCTTCACTTTGGCCCAAATTACTAACAGTTTTCAGATGCTTGAAGTTAGGTGTGGGCACTTTTAATTCTCTTCAGGACCTAAGTGCCTATTTTTTTTATTTCAGTGGTTTTTAGGTGGGTACTTATTTTGAGAAATCTCAATACTTATCTAGAAGTAATAATAATAATAATAACAACAGTAATAATAACAACAACAGGCACCCTAATGTTTATCTTAACTACCTAAGTACAGTTAAGAGTGTTCCTTCAGATCATGCTCAAAATCTACATCCTTGGAATATTTCAAAGCAACTAAAAGCACCATCTGCTGTGAGATCCATTGTACAATGTCATTCACAAGCATTCACTCCACAGGTGACTTTTACAGCAGAAGGCAAGGGATTGACTTTTATCTTTCCAAAATGAATTATTTCTAAGTAGGCGCTTTCCAGTCACTGAGGACACACAAACATCATTCCTGACGTCAGTTTGTCCCAGCACGCCCCTGTGGCAGCCCAGCCAGCTCTCCACAGCCCCTCTCCACCTTGTAGGCTACAGTGTGTTCTTTCATGGGCAGGCCTTGCCTTTGTTCCTTGTAATGCTGCTGTTTACAGATCAGTCCATGGCAGTGGGTCCCACAGACCTGACTCCCTATTAGGCCTGGCCCGAGCATCTGTCCACACCATTTGTATGGGCAGAAGCATGTTGTGGGATGGGAAAGTCATTAACCAGCCAAATTTCAAAGATCAGCAGCAAATGTTGTACCACCTTAATGCAAGAAATGGAAGATATTTCCCCCGAGAAAGTGCCAGGCAGCTTCACCAGAGATAGCAACGCTTTCTGCAGTAAGACAAATTCCACTTTCACAACTGACTTTGCTGAGACTGCAGAAGGTGTAAATCAGTGCAGAGTTTGGACCCCTCTGTTTATAAACAACTGCGGATGTAAGCAAGCACTCGGATGACATAAGGCTGCTGGAAAAAGCTGAGCTCTATTTCCTGCTGAGGCTCCTCAGTCCCAGGTCAGGAGTGCAAAGCCTGCTTCCCTTGCCACACCAAGGGCAGCATATAGGGCTGCTGCTTCACCTAATCCCTGGAATGCCACATGATAAGGCAGAATTTGCCAGATATTGGGAAAGGCTACCAAAATCAGTGAATCAGAACTGACAGTGTCTAAAGTGAAAACAAACTTCCAAATGTGGAAGAATTGTACAATGCTCCTTATTCATACAGAGTCCAAATATCATTGGAAGCTCTGATAAATACAAAATCAAACTTTATCTGAAGCGGAAGTGATACCCAACATATGATCAAGGCAGGCAGGATAAATTGCACACTGAAAGCCCAACTAGAATATAGTTACCCTTATTCTATACTGATATTTTCATTTCTCCATTCATAATGCAGATAGAATCACACATGGTAAATAAAACTGGGAGAAAACTGAAGTGAGAAAGTCTGAGCTCTGTAGAGGTGTTAAGGGTGATGTTGCTAAGAAAGGAAAAAGTCAGAAGAGATACATTCTCCGCTCATGCTCTCTTCTATGTCATCTGTATAATGAGACCTGCAGAAAGCACCCAAATTCCTTTAACCCTTTTTACTTTCCCTGTGAATATTCTTTTGGTATAATATGAAAGCTTGTTCCAGCAACCTTCAAAGCTCAGGCTTTGTTCAGGACAGAACTGGGGAGCTGAGAGTGCACAGCACTGTTTCTGAGGAGACTCAAACTCAGCAGGATTCAGTTTTTCTACTTTTGATTGGGGGAAGCAGGAAAGGAAAGGAGAAGGAAAAGAACTCTTAGAAGACTATTTTGCTATTTCCTGTTAAACCTTGACTATGTGGATGTTCAAATGAGTATGAAAGGAAATCTAAAGAAAGGTAATGCAATCCTCACTGCTACTAATCCTTGAAGGCTAGGCTTACATGACTTTTCAGTTGGAAAATTACAAAAAGTAATTTTCAGTTGGTTGGATTATGAAAGAAATAAAAATTACCTAAAGCTGCTGGGAAAACATAATGGTGTATGGGTATGTAGTTAGATGGACTCAGTTCATGGGGATGAGAACTACTGAATCAAGTTTCTGGAATGGCCATTACAGAATTTGTAGCAGTAAATATCACCATGTAAATCCCAGCCTTTCCTCATACTTCCCAGGGGGGACCACAAATACTTTGCATCTGGCTTGTATTTAGGAAGACAGTTTTGGAAAAAGGAAAAAGAAAAATCAGCTGAAGATGTAGGAGGCGCTGAGGCTAGCTGGTGTTCTAGTCTACCAGAATAGGATCCCCTAACTTTAATTTTAATATTGGACTGTCTCTTCTCTCTCTGCTTTTTATATGTTATGTTCCAGTAGTGACAAACAGTAACTGAACTGACAGTGTTACTTACTTGAAATGAAAACAACTGTTTAATGCTCTTAAAATTCAGAATTCTGTAGCTTTGCTAACTCCAGTGGATGGATTGGCTGCTATGAAGCTCAGTCCTGATTGCAACTGCTCTTTTTGGTCTGCCTTTTCTGCTCATATGTTCATGGTATGTTACATCCAATAGAAAGCCAGTCAGAACACATTGTTGGTGTTTGGAGAGGTCCATGGAAAAGGAGGACCACCTCAAAGAGATATCCTGCAGGAAGAACAATGCCAATGTTGGGTGAATAGCTGTGTGGTCTTAATGAACAGGTTTGGGTAGAAGGAAGACAAGGATGACTACCAATGATGCTAGTCAGTAAGTGTTCACAGCACAGGACTGTGTGCCACCCAGCACACAGGGCAAAGTGCTCTGCCCACAGTGCGTGTCACAGGTAAATGGGACACATAAGGAGCTGTGAATCACAGGTCCTGTACATAGTCATTAAACAGTTGGGTAGAAGTATGTCAAACAATGAGGTGATGTAATGGGCAAACACTTATCATAAACATAGAGAATCCTGACCTCATTTCACATGTGATTTCATCTTAGGTGACCTCACAAGTGCGGTTACTCTACCACCTGCACAGCCTTGTATGTTTTATGTGTTTCTTTTACCCTCAGATCCTGAAGAAATTAGTTAATTTTCACAATCAGTCCCAGATGGATGATGTCTGTTAGCATTTCTTGAGTTACATAACACTTATCATTTTCAAACCACTTCATAAACACTAAGCAGTTGATCCTCACACCACCTCTGTGCCCTAAGCATTAATACTTCCCTTTTACCAACTTCCCAATTGTTATTGGAAGTCAAAGTAATCCCCACAGTAGCTAAGGCAACAGCAGAACTCAGTATCACCCAATTTTTTAACTGCTCTTTATGCCTCTAGCACATCACACTTTCCTAATGCAAACACACCTACCACACTGCCCTCCAGTAGTTCTTTTTTCTTATTTACGTATAAAAATCCTCTACCCAGCTCCATTAGTTCTTGCAACCTTTTGGTCTCTAGTATAGTTAGAGCCAAGCTCTCAACTTGTCCACAAGTGAGTACAGCCTTTGTGCCTTAAGATATGTCTGTCCAAATGTCTGTCAGGTACATCAATAGTTTTAAAAAGTCATCTTTTTAGCTTACTCACTTAGTATGTGGTCACAGAGTCAACTAATTCCTTGTGGATACAGAACTGAGGTTCACTGAAAATTGAGCTCCAACTGAGCTTTGGTGAATTTTTAATGTTGGCAATTCAATGGCTTGTAAAATAGAGGTACTTCAGAACTGACATCAGTAACTGTTGGAAAGAACTGAAACTCAGAACTGCTGCGTTCTTAGCTTCAGTAGAGCATTCAGCAGTGTTAAACTCCTTCCAAGCACATACAAAGGGAGATAGTTTGATTTATTAATAATAATGACCTTACATACATAGTTATAGGCAGGTGAAGGCTTTTAAGTCAATTTTACATTCTAACTGCCGAAGGCAAGTAAAGAAGAAATGTTGGGTAGTAGTTAGACAAAATTAGAAGCCTGTAAGATCTTCCTTGGGCAGTGTTTCTTCATCTAATCCTGTCCATACTAGCAAAGAGTAGTGGTACCTGGCTGAACACTGCTAGCACACCACCATCTGCCAGCCCCTTGGCACATAAAGGCTTCATAAGCCCTCCAATCATTTGAGTCGTATCACTTGACAAAAAATTACCTGAACAAAACCACAGAACATGATCTTCTGTTTATTACATTGTCTTTCCCTGCCTTCCTTTTTGAAATATTTCCCTCCTACTGGCATAGGTGACCCCAGACCTGATGCTCTTAAGGATAAACTTCCCCAACGTTGCAATTCCTGACTTGCAGGTTTGCTTTCATGTTAGAGGCAATGGGTAATGCATGAGAAAAGCCATGAGGTACCTGAGAATAAGACTCACCACAGTTAAGTTACAGATGCCTAGAAGTACCCAAAAGGGAAATCCTTAGGAAAGCATTAGAGGTCTGCTCTCTGACAACATAAAGAAACTTTATTTGCCGCAACAGGAGGTGTTCTTCTCTTGCAGTCCAGACCCTAGCTTCCTTTGCTAGTGAGTGTCTCTGCCCTTGCTTTTCAAACTGGCAGCTGGCCTCCGCACTTTACAGCAATGAGAGGAAGAATGTGTCATTGCTGTTCACTGTCCTTCCTTTGTAGCAAAGTAGATAAGCCTTGGTCCACTAAGGACTGAAGGAAACTGAAGTCTGATGTCCTTCTCCACCTGAGATAATATGTTTCTCCAAGCCCTATGGAGAAAGCACTGTTTAGCAGGAGGCAGGTCTGTTACCTCTCCTTCAGAGTTATTAATTGCATTTTACTATGCTCCTTGCAGAAGAAAGCAGTGAGAGAGTTCCAACTTTTCTGCACAAGCCATTAGTGGATGTAGTCCTCCAAACTGAGAACTGAAATGGCACATAATCTCTCATTTCCACAAGACCAGAAGCCTGGCCACTAGTATATCTTCTCAAACAGGTAAGGGGGCTTCATCAAGCTTATGGCTTCGGTGTAGCCTGGGCAAAATTTAATTGTTGGATACATCTGGACCGGAATTAGGCATTGATTTATCTATCTCTGCATTATAACTCCTGCTCACTCTGTTCCCTTTTGCAATAAAAGAATTAAAGGTTGAAAATGGGACAAAGGGAATCAGAAATCTATAGCTGGTTGGGAGGGCAAACTCCCCAAATGAGCCTTCATTGGCTTTATATTGTTTACTCATGCCTGCTTCTCTGACCACAGGGTATAGCAAAACAGTGGAGAAAATAAACTTGCATGGGATAAAGTTGTTCTAGTAATACATCAATATTAACATCCTACGTGTATAAAACATTGTTCATACCTTTTTGTCCCCATTTTTTTGCTCTAAGTGACTGTTGTCCACCCTTTAGGTGTCTCATGAATTAAGGCCAGTGGAAAACTCTGGAAAATAAGTAAAAACTCTTTGTTTGAGACATGGGTTTGTTCTGCTGCCCAGGTCTGAAGAAGGTGAGATATTTACCTACATGTCATTTCAGCACTGGCTCAGCCACACAAGCCAGTTACAGTGACTTAGCAAGGCAATGCATATCAGCTGAACTATGGCTGCTCAGTTATGTCAGAGCTCTTTACGGTATTTATGTGAATCTGACATACAGAATATGAATTAGGCATCCAGGCTGCAGCACTGGGAAGGGACTTTCGCTCCTACCTACATAGTTTTTAATCTCCAAAACCATGAAAGGAGCCATTATGGTGTGGTTAAAGAATGCCTAGGTGACACTCGTATTTCTTCCATTGACAGCTGACAGCTTTTGTTATTGGTGATGAGAGTTAAACTATTAAAAACCTAATTTATGTCTCTTTCTTCACTGCATGACTCAAACCAGTTTTGCAATCTGTTACAGGTTAACTAGCCAGGGTTAGGCAGGGTGGGGCCTGTAGCAGATTGCAAAACTGGTTTATTCAATTCTCAGAGTGAGAAAACATCCTTAAAAATAGGCATTCTAGAAGAAGACCAGATACCCTGATGTCAGTTATGGCACATCATGTAACAAAACAAATTTTCAGGCCCCTCAGCTTTTGCTGCTGTATTGGGTGAGACACTGCATGCAAGTCACGTGCAAGCAGAGGCCACCCAGCATTGTGCTGCAGCTGAAGAGCATGCCTTTCTTTCAGGCTGGGGCTGCACTCAGAGGCATACCCTCACCTGCAGCCTCTCTCCTCTCGTCCATAACTCTGTGTGCCAAGTGCAGCTGGTTAATAGATCACAGATCAGACCGACCAGCTGCTCCCAGCATATGGGGTCACAGAGGAGAGGAAACCGCAGGGCTGCTCTGCAAATGTGTGCAATGCAGGTCTGGAGCTGTCTGGAGATCAACAGGTGATTTTGAGTAGAGAAAGAAATGGAAGAGAGCTGTACTGTTTTCAGCAAAAGAGAGCGGGAATGCAATCTGTTGGCTCCTGCAGAGTTTTGCTCTTTTTAAGCGGGTAGGCAGAAATGCAGATGGTGAGTTGCGGGCTTACCTTGTGGGATACCTTGTACAATTCCATCTGGACATGGGATGTACCACATAAGGCGATGACATAGGTGTGTCTGAAAGCTTTTCTTCAATGTTAAACTCAGGAAGATGGAATACAGAAAGCACGGTGAAAAAATATTAAATTACATCAAAAGTTATTATATATGTGTTAAAATATGACAGATGGTTTCAGAATCTTGCACCTTCTCTTGTTATCAATGCAGTTCCTTTTATTGCTTCCAGATGTTCAAATTTTGGCACTGTATCACAGTGTCAGAGAAAACATGAAGTGTACAATCAACTCTCCTGTATGCAGCCAATACCATCATTATCCTAGGGAGTTTTCCTAGTCTACAGCCATAGAAAGATCATCAGAAACAGAGCGCCTCACTTTCACTTACATTAGTGGGCCTTTCATATTGCTCCAGTGATATAAAAAAGTTCTAAAGTTTAAGTTAAATTTAATGTGAAACTTTAGCAATCCTTTACATTGTCATGGCAGTGAAAATTTGTCCCTGCTGTAAACATAACACAGTGTTCTGAATCATTGTTATGTTATGTTGCATTGTAACGGCGAGACACCAGAACAGATCAACTGGGGAGCCAGAGGAGCTTCCTTCACAGAAAGTTTTTGAGAAGTTAGGATCTGCATATACCAGCATTGTCCGGGAGTATTTGATGCTGCCTCAGTGCAGGGACAGACTGAGTGATTTTCTGAAATCCTTTGCAGTTCTGCAGTTCTGAAGTTCTGAAGGCTTATGTTTTCTAAAGAGAGAATGTCTTTGTGTGTCAGTCAGTGTAGTCTGGTCATATCCCCAGAGCGTTACTCCATATTTTTGCAAAGGCTATCAGTTTACCCACCGTAGCAGTGAAAATTAAAAACTACATTCCTGAAATTGGCCTGTTTCCTAACAACATACCAAAGAAAAGCAAACAGAAAAGGTATTACATATAATTAAGATTGCTTCTTTTGTATTTGCTACAGCGTAAACGTGTATTCCTTTCTTGCTCCCCCAAACTGCCCATTCCAGCTGAATTGTGAACTATGATTCTAAGGACATCCAACTTCCATGCTTTTTAAAAATGTAATTAAAAAAATCCCCCTTTTATCTACAAATTCCCCCAAAATTCTTCAAGTCCTGCTTCCTTTTTTTTACTCAAAAGATGTCAGTTTTAAAACGAGGCTGTTGCCTTTGTTTCTGAGCACTGTAGCCCCTATTTATTTCATGTCCCTATTTGTTTCACAGCAACAACTCTTGGGAAGGGACCTTCACAATGCCCTTCAGTGAAACTCCAGATTTAACAGCTTTACCATATAGAACTAAAATTAGTGTCCATGTCCAGTGTTAATCTACAGTTTTTGCAGTTTTTACAGTGTTAATCTACAGTTCTCCTGTCCCTTCTCTGGCTAGTGGCTAGTTTCAAACCAAAAGTGTTAGTTTTAGTTTCCACCAAAAGTGGAAGTGGCTAGTTTCAAACCAAAGCTGTTTGAATTTCCTCACAGTGCCCCACAGGAGGGGCTTGGGAATGCCCTTGCTGCTGCCTATAGGACAGCAGAGAGAGCCAGGTAAGCAATTTGGCTTAGGTAACGCGTCACTTCACTATCACAGTACAAAGCTGCTTCGCAGGGTAACTAGCCTACATGGTGGTTTGGGTTGCTGTGGCTGGGCTACCTGTGGTACTCAAACAAGCTCTGTCACCCCTGCAATGTCAGGTACCTCTACAGTGCCAGTGTAGCCCTGCTCCCAAGTTTCAATGATGAAAAAGAAACTTCAGTTTGCATATGTGTTAGTTTATTGTGCCTTTGGTAGTTTCACGTTTGTGCTAGAGACAACAGTCCCAAAGGAACTGGACTAAAGCTAGCATTTCCCTTCCTTGAAGTCAATGAAGCAGTCCTCAGTCACAGCTGCGGTCTGGGTGACTGGAGTAACAAGGTTCCATGTCCATAATTTCACACCGAGCACTTCCTCCCTCAGGAGTCGTGCGGCCAGTTTATTGAAATCACACACAAATAGGTCTTAGTACACTTCTTTGCGGCTGATACTAGAAAAACCTCAGATGGCCTAATTGTGAAATATGCTGGTGGAACCTGCAGAAACATGGCCTTTATTCCCGGCCTTGTGATCAGCGGAGGGCTGACTTCAAACAAATCTTTTAACCCCTTTGTGCTTCAGATCCCCTCAGCTGTAAAAGAGGGATGCTCACGCTCTCTGTGCTACTGCCATGTGATGGCATGGGCTGAGCACACACTGGACAAGCCTTTCCTACTGCTGACCTCCAACACTTGTTCCCTGGATAACTGGAGAGCTTCAGCTCCAATGGCAGTCACCCCAAGACCTTTACCAGCACTCTATTCACTAAAGATGTCTTTTTATTGTTGTTATGTTTGCAGTTAGTTGACAGAAACCCCATAAAACCTGATGTTGTAAAAAAATAATAAAAACATTTACTATTACAAAAAAGTTACTTTGATACTAAGCCCCAAGTTGGCATGACTTAGAGTGTAACATCACACACAGCAAAACTACTAATGCTCCTTACACTCATCGAGAGGCTTAGGCCACTCTGGCTCAACCCTATGGGTCCCTACACACCCTCACCACACATCTTCCAGTAGAAATCACCAGCAGACCCTTCTTCCACTCTCAACTGAAGCTACTTCAGGAGCTTTTAAAGTGTCTCTGGACTGTGCTGCTCAACTCCAGTTCAGAAATTGCACTTGATCAGGCAAAAGACACTTGACCCCCTGCTGCGACTTCATGCTCTGGACCGCAAGAAAACCTAGCAGTGACATGGCTGTGCCCACCCTCTGCACATGTAATGGCCATATCTGATCGTTTGGTGTAAACCTTTTTTGTAAGCTGAGATCCTAGTCTTTAAACTGCTCCTCTGCAGGCCAGTCATTAGATTTGATCTGCAGTTTCTTCTTACTTTGGGATGATCTTTTAAAGCATGTGAGCTATTATGAAAATTAGCATTTTTCCAGGGCAATAAAATTTCCATTTCAGAGACTTGTGAAAAAATATTTAAGAAAAAATATAAATTTGTTATGTAAAGTTTAGTTTATGTTAATTTTTATGACTCCTCTGGATGGTAGGACAGCTGTATTGGCTGCATAATATTTTTTAGAGTTAGCAATACATAGCCATCTGTTCAGCTTGTAATATGTGTTAATAGGTATCTCAAATTTCAAATTTAGAAATTACCATCATAGTAAATAATGTAGCAGCAGGAAACTTGGGTTAACTAACGGAGACCTAGCTGTAGTAATACTACATCTGTTTAAGTTAGTCATTACAGAAATACTCAGGTATGAAGTACTTGGCTTAAATGGGATTTTTTAGCTAAAAAGCATTAGAAAACCGAATTTCTTGGAAGTTTGGGACTGAGACTAAGAACAAGACTTAGCCAAAAAGTTTCCAGCTTTATGTTGACACTTAGATGCATTTTACAGAGATTACAGATCTTTACTAACAATATACCCACCCAGGCTTCATAAATTTCTTTTATGGACTTTGTCCACCAGAGATGACCCTAAAGATAACTTCAGACCTACCTGGATTTGAAGTTCAGACCACTAACTGCAGAGAAAGAAAAAGACCCATGCAAAATGCCTAAAACCATAATTAAATTAATCTCAAATTGTACAGCCCCTGTAGGACAATATCCTACTTAAGTAGTCTCAGTGCAGGTGATGGTTAGCTCTGAATTTAATCTGAAAGGTGAGTTATAGTTCCTTATACGTGCTTGGGTATGTATGAAGCAAGACAAATTACAAAATAAAGTATGATCTTTTCCCTCCTCCCTGCTCCAAAAGGCTCTTCTTGCTGCACAGTAGCAGGCAGTTTAAAGGGCTGTAGCTCTAGGTCTTTGGTTGCCAAGATCAAGAAGATGTCACTCTCAAGCAGATGGTACTGCTGATGCAGAAAGTCATACACTTGGAAATTCATTTTAAGAACCTGAAACAAAAGCAAGGGAATGGTAGCAATAGTCCATTATTATATTTGAATATTGAAAAGAGCATTGAGGAAGCACAGCAAGAAAGGAAAGCCAGTTTATCCTTGAATTAAATGCATTTGATTCCCTTCATAAGAACTAGAGGGAAACATAAGCCACCAAAAGAAATCATGGTCAGATCCTTGAACCTCTACAGATGAGGATTTTATCTGAGTATAGGAACCACAGAGGACACAGTGTCACCACAATTAATAGTCCTTATGCCATTTTCCACTAGAAGGATGCACTCCATTCCCCCACCAACTAGATGGATGCTGGAGGGGGCTAGGAGCCCTAGTTGATGCTCTTCCTGGTTCAGTCTTAATTTTAGGACTGAGAACCACTGAGATCAGTTGAATCTTCCTCTCCCATCTTCAGCCATCTTTCAGCTACAGCTCAGCAGACTCAATTCCAGTTCTTTGTGTGGGGCAGATGTCATACCAGAGAAGTTACAAGAATATGACTTTATGTTTTCATAAAGTTCCTTCACAGGAACTAATTAGGAGGTAACTTATCAACAGAGAAACCACCAAGTTATGAATGAACTGTCAGTTGCTGTGCCAAGTAACTTGCAGCAGCAATTACGGTCATAAACATTCTGGGTAAAAGCACACTTAATAGGACCCTTTCACGGGCTGTGCAGTCTCTATCACAGGAACAATTTAGTGATTCCTTTGTTTGTACCAGCTATGGAAAGGCCTGGAAAATCTGTGATCTCTATTCCATTTCTGTGACATGAATTTGCACCCACCTTTGCTATTCAATAACCACTTCCCTTCCCTCCCCCAACTTTATAGCTCTTATGGCTGTGGAGAAAATGTGATTCAAACATATTTTGAAACAGCAAGATCTTCCCGAATCTCTGGAGAGCCTAATAAGGTGCTTGTGAGTATGAACTGCCCTATTCATATTAATCAGTAGCTTCATTGGTCTCACAGCCATGGAACTAGTAATTCTTTAACAATATACTGAAAATAATTGAATTTTTCATCTTGGCTTTGCCAGAGACACAGGACATTTCACTTTGTTTCTATACTCTGCTGGAACCTCTCAGCAGCTGCTTTTATCTTATGCTCTTCCTACAAGCAGAAAATCTGGGGGATTATGGTGCATCACTCAGTCCTGCTCTCTCTACTCAGTTAAGCAGCTGTATAACTCACCTTTGGCTCAGCCCCTGGTAGTGTGGCCACACTGAAATGACACGAGTAACCTGGAACACACACCGAAGTTACATCTTCCAGCACCCAAACATGCCTCTCTGGATCTTTAAGATTGTGTATAAATTGCTATTATCAAGTGACAAATGGCCAAACCATCTACCTGTAGTGACAAAATCATCCAGTCTGTTGATTTTTCATGCTGTCCTCATCACTAGGACAATGTATAAACATCTGAGCAGCTTTAAACAGTTGCACACTACAGCATACAAATCTGACAAGCTTTCAAAAATGCATTGCCCCAGACAGAAATACTTCCCACACAAATAGCCTTCCATAGCTCATTAGCAGACACAGAGCTTGAAAACTCTTGCAAAAAGAAAGAGACACGGCATCTGACTGGAAAGAACAGCTTTCTATTTCAAATCTAAAATGCAGTAAACACCCACCCATTTTTTATCTTCCATTCTTGACTTTCTCTTCCAGATGGCATTTTGTATCTCTCCCTTGTTAAGAACCACATCAAAAAAAAAAACACTCACCTTAAAATTTCCTAAGTAAGAAACTAGCTGTCGGTACAGTATTTCCTTTGCGTTAGTATTAAAGGACTTCCAGAATATGATTAAAATATTATGAGCTGGTTTTACGAGAGCTGAAGTCATATAAGGAGATTTATATAGGCCATTGCAACCTTCCTATCAATTGTAACTTTGCTTAAGGCTACTGTTTATACTTTCAGAAAATACTGGAGATATCTAAGGTCTAAGGCACCAGAAAAAAGGAAAGGGAGGCAAGCATCTGTCATGGTACATAGAAAATGAAACCTTCTGGCAACTCCTGCCCAGCCCTAGATTAATATGGATTTACAATTAACATCATCAGTGAATCAAGCAGCATTGTAATTGTTTTTGCAGCTATTCCAAAACCTTCTTCTGCACAGACATAATCTAATTCTAACTTAGTGAGACAGAACAGCTTGACACATTTGTTATCTAAAGACTACTTCAGCCAAAGAACATAATGAGAAAGCATGGGAACTTGACTCAGGAGCAAAGGATCTTCTTCAATATTTGTTCCAAAAATAAAAAAACCTCTCACCCCTACATCTCTCATTATTTCTTACTCTTGAAGCTCTAATTCTGCCCCAAGGACTGCTTCAAAAATACATTCTCTTTGATAGGATTGCTTAATACTGTGCAGTTAAGTGGGATTAGAGCCTTCTGAGGGAAAGAACATATTTCTTATTCATTTTCTTGACCAATTAGTAAAAAATACTTCAGGAAACCTTAGTTGTAGAAGGATCACTCACCTCTTTTTCACAGTGGGGATTAATAACCAGCGCACACTATTGCTCGATGCCTGAGTGCAGTTGGCAGGCAGCTCCATGACACCAGCCCCGGAGGCTCATGGAGAAAGGAGCTGCAGCCTCCGCCTTCACCCAGTGACCTCGGTATCAGGCATACCAGGAGCAAACTGGTTATTCCCTCTCACAAGCACATTCTTACTTCATCACTAAAGTATCAAAGGGCTGCTACAAAATGGGTCTAGCCAAGTGTAATCCTGTTCTCGTGTCATTCCTTCAACTAGTCTTTAGGGAGAATTGAGTGAATGCTTTGCTTATGCACTGGTCTAAGGTAGAGAATGTGCCTGTATCCCAGCTTCTAGAAATGATATGACAAGAAGATGAGCTGGAAAAGACCAGACATGATGATGGAATCAGTTTCATGTCCTTCCTTTTCTATGCTATGGCCAGACATAACCAGCCTTTGTTGAGAATTAGTTGCCTAAATATGCCAGTAAATTTCTTTCCTACTCAATGAATTAGTAGACATACATGGTAAATAAACAGAACATGCCCTTATCATGCAAACATTGAAAGTTTACTTCCAGAGTTTGTTCAGCTATGAAGCTCAAGAAGAAAACTAGGACTACCACTATGTGAGGTACTATGTTATCACTGTGTATTACATCATCAACACACTATGGTATTGATACTCGAAACCATTTACAGCAATGCTGAGACAAGACAAAAATCAAACCCAGGGATCTGAATCTACAGTCCTCACTAAATCAAAAACGGGATCGTTGTTGACATGTATACAAAATAATGACTCGGACCTTAAAAAATCCATGATGTTGACTTACATTTGTGACTTTTTTTTTAAATATAAAAGACTAGATTTCTTTACACGGGTCCAAGAATATGGACTGGGCACTGCGTTTCCTACAGTTGATTTGCTGGAGTGTTTTTGTAATCCGGGGAGCAAAATTGTCAGGGTGTGATGCAGAAAAACAGGCTTTATGAAACAGCATGAGACTAAATTGAAATGAACTTCCCTGCAAAGAGAGAAAGTGTTTTTTCATGTTCTTCATCACCACTGCCCGCTTGGCTGAGCTTGGCTGGAGTAGCCGTACTACAGCCATCTCAGATATTTGGTTGAGGTATGAGGCCACAAAGGGTCTCCTGACTTCCTTGGAAAGCTGTGGCTGTAGAGCATTTCTCTCTGGCTTCCCAGGCTAATTGTGGATGTCAGATCAATGCTCTGAGTTAAGAAGAGAACACAGATCCTGCAAGAGGTGTTAATCTCTTTGCTGAAAGAGAAAAGCATTCTAGAACAAAAAAAAACCAACCATGCTTTAGGGTACATCTTCCACTCAGCGGTTACTGAAAGAAGATTTCTTCCTTTGCCTAAGTGTCCAGTCATTAGTAACACATCGAAAGTGGTCTTTTTTGCATAAAGCCATATGCACCAATCTAGATAATGCCAAAGTAATACAATGAGAATTGTTATTTCCTCATGCTCAACCATCATCTTTCACTTGCCATCACAATTTGATAGATGTGAAAATGAAACAAAACAAAATAAAATAAGGATAAAAAGAACCCAACAACATCATTCTTAGAGCACTGTCAGAGCTTCTACTTAGACAAGAGCAGTTTGACCTACTATCGCAGGTAATGAGATCCACTTCTCTGTGACAAAATGGGACCTGACCATACAATTTTATTTCTTATTGCTCTTTCCTGAAGAAGTTCTGTCCTCAAAAATGGTTTCCAAGCTTGAAAATATTAATAATATTGATTCTGCTTGACAATGTTTCAGGACTTTTGCAAAGACCCCTCGACTAGAGGTGAGCTGTGAAAAATTCCTGTTTTTCCAAAAATGAAGCAGAATATGATGTGCTGCCATGTCCACTAACTGTGAACATGACTTTTCATCAGTTATAGGGATTGATTTAATACAGATGTAGCCATGAGGTTTCTGAAAAGCACTCTGGGACTCTGCAAGCCTCCCTGACACTCCAAGAGAGTCACTCTATGTATTTCTTTCTTTAGGACTAAAACCATCACACCAGACAAAAAGAAATCTGTGACAGCTTCAGAGCAGCCTGTTCCTGAGCAGAACTGTTGCCTCTGAGTAGGTGAGATTTGGAACCACAGAGACAGGATCAGGAGTTATTCCCTTTCTTCAGCAGTGCACAGCTGTGACAACATTTGCAGAGTGTGCACAGGGTGAAGTTCTGGGCATTGATGCTATACATATCCCACATGCCCAACAGAAGAGTCATTTCACCTTCACCTTGCTTCATCAGTGCTTTTGAAAGGCTGTGGGGAAAAAACGACTGACCCTATAGATGTGGCTTTAGGGATATTTCTGGGCAGGCCTTCAAGCTCATTTCTTAGCCTTATTTTTCCATGGGTGTCCATGAAGACTACAATGAATAGTCAGTCATTTTGATCCTTCCCCAAGTCAATACAACAGATCCCAGGAAAAATGGACTCAGTTACAGATTCTTTTTAGAGATAATGGTGTTTCATAGTTGTTTCATTCCTCACACCCTGGCAGCATGTTAGGGAAACGCATGACAAGGCCTCTCTCCCTCTTATGGCAAACCTGAAGAGATCCAAAGTCAGTCAGTTTGGGGTGGGAGTCAGTAACAGTGATTCTAGATGACCTATCTATCTTCCCCTCTGTGTTGAGCACAAAGGAAGTAAGGACAGTCCACAAAGCTAATAATCATGGAGTGACTCTTCTGCTTCTGGTGGGTACAGTAGCTACCCACCCATAGCTTGCATGACCCAGCAGACTAATTCTGAGCATGCTGGGGATGGAGGAACCAGGATCTTACAGACTGCACAAGTCTGAGAGATACAGGCATGTGTGCAGTCCACCACCTGTGCGCTAGTCTCAAGTCTGAAAAATTCCAATGCAGCATTTTACCTTTCCCCAAAATACCAAAGTTAGTCTGAAGAGACAGCTACGTAAAACCCTTTGCTAATACACCTGCAAAAGAGCAAAAGACCATCCATCTGGGCCAATATTAGATACACCATACCACAGGGCTATCCCTGGAAAAGCCAGCACCAGGAGAAATGTAACACGTTTTGCTCTGATTGGTTACAAACTCACCATAGATGGACAATGTGAATGGCCCTGAGTTTACTGCTGTGGGAGCACAACTGACATTTTTGAAGCTTGCTGCTGAACTCTGCATCAAGAACAAGGGTAGCACCTTTTCTTTATAGATATCCTGTTTTCATGGGGCTGCTACGGAACAGGCTAGCTGTCCTGACTTGTGGGCTGCTGTTAGCCACTGGCTCTCCATGCGTGTGTTAGCCAGAATAACATAGGTGCAGCTGAAGGGTTATAAAAGGGCTAGTATTTTGCTGACTATCTTATGAAACTCGTGTGGAGTTAAATGTTAGAAAGTGTGGATATTCATAGGGTTTGACCTCCGAAGATGCTAAAGTGACAATCTAGAGGGCTATGAAGGAGCAAAACCTTAGTTCTTTACAATATTTGGGCACCTGAATTCTATCTGTATTAGCAGTCACTATGCCTTTGAGGATGCAGGACAGCTCAGATTCATTTAGATCGGTGCCCACCACAGTCATAGTGCTTCAAGCTCCTGATTGACTAAGCCTTGAAGCCAGGCAGTAAGGAATGTTAGACACTGGCAGTGAGGTAGATATATCAGACAAGTCCAAGTAAATTAGCCATTGTCATGGCAGAAATAGGGTGGCAGAGTAAGGAAAGGAAATCATCTTATTGCGAGGGACATGGTTCAATGCCTAAACTACAGTACTGCACTTCCATTTCAGAAGTCACAAGCAACCCTAACTGAAGAACTAAACCCACCAAACTCTTCTCAAAATATTTCACTGTCAAAAATGTAACTGGCTGGTTCACTACTGCAACCAGAAGCAGACCTGAATAAGAATAATAATATTGATGAACTGAGTGTACAAAATAAAGTTACAACAGTAATTAAACACAGAACTCTATTTAGCAATGAAGGTTGGTTATTAATCTTGCTGGGTTAACAGTTTGGCTAGGAGGCAATTAAACTCTTGTATTTTGAATTTGATCTTGTTTTGTCATGGAATGAAAGTCCTGTAGGTGGTATCTATCAAAAAATTTTCCCGTGTGAAGCACATGATTAGAACAAATATTCTGCATTGATATGTATTTGTGATCATACTAAAGATTTTTCTCATATCAGGACACTTGAATACCCACACATTCTCTACCTAGCCACTGGCAAGCAGTCGCGTGGGCTCAGGTAGGCTACTGTGGGCTATTTCATAGAAAGACAGTCAATCTGCATCACAACAAACTGTCACACTTTAGGAAAAAGCAGCTCTACCATGGTGTATTCTGAATTACAGCAGACCTCAAATGGTCTTCACAGATGCCAACTCACCAGTAGTCTGATTCAGATATCCCATCTGTCTGAATGCCTTTTGCATGTCTTCAAACCTTGGGTACCTTAAAGAAAAGTATTTTATGCTGCCTCCTTCCTCTCTCACCCTCCTTCTCCAGCATTTCCTCCATTACAATATAATGCCCCCAAAGGATTTTGGGGCACCTTTTACGAAGGAGTCCCATTTTGGATGCTGTTCTGACTCACCACAGAAAGAATAGCCCTTTCCCCTCCTCACACAATAACATGCAATCTTAATTTTATAATTCAAAAACACAGAACCAAATCCATCCCTAATTTAACTAGTCAATGAAATGACTCCAAGAATCAGTTTTAATCTCCTGATTCTAGTACAAGAAAAGTGTCTCATCCAGCATAAAAGTAGAAACTTAACACACACTCTGGTGCGTTAGACAGCCTTGTCATCACAGCACTGTATTTGCTTTTGAATAGGCTTATTCATATCTGTGTTCTTCCTAAATCTGGATATTGCATTTGTTATGCAAAGAAAGAAAATTAAGTTTTGCTACTTGAGATAGGGGCTGCTGAGACACCTGAGTTGCAGCATATGTTAATAGTACACGTATCCTCACTTAAGAGAGATGCTCAAACCTCTAATAAAATTTTTATTTTTAAAGATTTCCTCTACTGAAGTACACGTAAGTACCATGTACCATTGCCATCTAGTGGAAAGGTAAGTAAGAACACAGGTTTCCTTCACTTTAATAGCTATCCATGATGATTATTTTAGCTAATCTCTAGATTAGCATACTGCATGCTCACCTCTAGAAAGCATACTGTAGAGTCCATACATTTCTCAGTGCCTGCCCTGCTCTCAGGTAAATCAATGGCTTCCTGTTTATTTTATCTTTTGGTATGGTAAAAAGAAGCGCTTGACTGCTGTTAGCAATCATACTTATAGGTTTTCTGCTGAAACAGAGGAAACTTAGCTTGTATTCTCATCTTTGATTAAATACAATATTTACTAACTCAATTGAAATACAGCATGCTAGTTGGATACACATGGTCAATAAGAACGTATTTCAGAGACAACTGCTGTGAAAAGGGAGGTGATGGTACAACAGGAATAGAAATAAAGCTATAGTAATTCAGCTTCTTCTTGGCTTGTCTAAAAGAATAAAATTAACACAGCTTTTTGTAATTAAAAGCATACACAAGCTTCAGGCAGGCTCACAGATTAAGCATTAAAGTGAGGAGCTTCTACATAAAAACTCTGTTCAGGCTAAAAGACTTATTTCTTGTAGCCATTTGTTTAATGAGTTTATGTCTGCTGTAACATTCAAAGAAGTCAGTAGAGCTAGCGTTTGACAGCTGCTCTTAAAAAACCCAAGGAGGATGCACTTTGCTCATCTCCCTCACAAACTTTAGATAAGGAAGAGAAATGTTACAGAAATCCACTGGAAAACCTCAAAGGCAAAATACATGATATCTAGTTTTACTAGATTCTTATCATTTACAGTTCACCCTAAAACTCCCACACATTTGTTTCTTAATGTCCCTTATGCTCCGTTAAACCTCACTGCAGCAATGTTCCCATAGGAATGTGGCCACTTGCCAGACTCTCTCATGAACATTTCATTAATCTTCTTGGCTCTCATACAAACTACAAAACATTATTTGTTAGCAATTTAACTGTTTTGCTCCCAAATGTGCCAGAAATGTGATCTTTGCTATGCTTCATTCAAGAATACGCAGGATAATTATGCAGTAAATGAAATGAGGTTTTTTACATTTAGCAAGACAGAGTGCAAGAAAGGTAAACTGTTTATAACTTATTGCTGGAATTAATTCTCATGCTATCCTAAACCCCAAACCATTCTCAAATGTTAAGATCTAACTTAGCAAAATACATCTTTAAATTCAGTTTCAGACTATCCCATATAATCTATCTACTTGAGAGGATAACATAACAGAAAAGACTACTTCTGTTTTCTGTAAGTCTGACCTGACCCATGTCCAGTGATACTGAGAAAAGACTACCACTGGCTTTGCAATAAATATGAAGACTCTGTTAAGCATGCAAATCTTTGAAAATACATGTGACTTGCTAGAGAGAAGGAAAATTAAGAGAAAAGCAACATCATCCCCTGCAGAGCAGGGAGGAGTTAATTCTAGCTATACAGATACACAACTTTTATTTCATTAAATGGGAAGCTTCAGAGTGGTATAAGTGGATAAAGCTGTCTTCAAGTTCATATAACACTAACAGTATAGAAGCAGGTTTCATCGCTCAATTTCATCCGGGCTTAAAAAACCAACATCACATAGAGACATGCAGATGCAACTCAACTTCATGGGAGAAGTATAACCTTTTCATTTTCTAACTTTTCAGTATTGCAAGTAATAAGCTTCAAGTGTGTCAACTCCATGGGGGTTTTTTTGGTAACTAATCTATAAGAAGTTCTGTTAATTCCTCAAATTCCATTTTCACTTTGCAACAATGTGACTGTTTCAAACAATTTGCTTCCATAGCACTGTATGTAAAGTGGCATACATCTACAATTGAAAGATGAAACAAAGAGTAAAGAACAATTCAAGGCTGAAGTCATTTAAAAGAAGAGGATCAGAGAATTAAAAGGAGAGGAATGAACAATAGCACATTTATAGGTCTTTCTGTTTTCTCTTCTGACTTCTGTAAGCACACACAAGAAATCAAAACATTTGGGATGTATTCAAACTCAGGCTCTTCTGAGGCTTTCCCAGCACTTTTTTGGCTTAATATTGTTCTGCAATGTAATGGACAAAGACATGCAGCCATCCTCTCCCCATTGAGCAGTCACTAAATTGCAGTCTGTGTGAACAGACACATATTTGACTAGCCATGAATGAAGTAATGGTCACAGGCTGTTTGCTGGGTCAGAATTTGGATTTTTTTCTTAGAATAATCATAAGGGGAAAAGACGAAGGTATTGCAAATTATGCTGCAGAATGCAGTGGATTGTGGCAAAACCTGATTGAAATATGCTCTTTCAATTCCACCTTTTAAAATTATAGTGGGGGATGAGTGGGGAAGTGTTATGAGTGCATCCATAGAACATGAGGGGTTGATGATAGAAATAAGAAGCTCTATCAGTTGTTATGTGCAGTAAGATAATGAAATAATTCAAAGCTTTCAATGTTGCTCGAGAAAAAGGAACAGGAATGACACAGTGAGTAAGACCAGTTGGAAAAAATAGGGGTTTAGTGAGACTACGGCATGATCAGCTGCATGATTTTGATTTTTTAGATGTTGGGTTGATAAACTATCTTAACCAGGGAGAAGGGACAGCTGGAAGAAGAGGTATGTCATAAGGTGTGATCAGATGAAGGGGGCTGGGAGCTAGGAATTTCTGAAGGGTGAAAGTAGGTAGGAATATTTTGATACAAAGGCTCATACAATATCGCAGGAGAGTCAGTCAATAAGGAAATAACCAATGGAGGGGGCAAGGCACCCTGGAAAGTATCTGTTTTTCTTAGATGGTGATGGGAGACCTGATGTAGCTGTTTTACCATTGGAGAGTACTCAACTGCAGTGTTGCAAGGGTTAAAACTAGTCCAGAGACAAGCACATATGTAGTTTGCCATTTGGAATGAGCATTCCCAATTTAGCTTTCAACCGGTGGCAAAGCCTAGTCATAGTGGTGAGATGTCAAATATTAATTTAGGCAAAGCTAAGCGGCTATATACTCTGGAAGCTGTATGATTAGAAATCAATAGAGTAAAACTGACCTAATTTCTTATTTTTATTTCATAACTAAAAGCAACTCAAGGGAATCCCGAACACAAAGACTTGTTCAATCCACACCATAATTGGACAGGCTGATTTAACTAGCTGGCTGGCTAACACTGCATTATGATTAAATTGTAAGACCTTTTTTTCCAAATGGCAAAGCTCTCCTCCCTGTAATTCCTGAGTGCCCCAACCGAGAATTACAGTGTAAAGAGAGTGCATAGTGTCAGACAGCCTCTGTTGCTCTCCCCAACAAGTTATAAATAAATATAGCATACTTACAGTGCTCTGTATTAAAGAAAGCCGAGATCAAGGCCAAGTGTCACAGTCCTCTCTGAAAATAATTGCAGCATGCAATATAATCCCACATACTCTAGCAATATGTAGTCTAAATAGAAACCAACAGGACAGCACAGGATTGTGGGTGGTGGAATTCTACTAGACCCTGGGAATTTTATGTTAATTAAGAAATGCTGATTAATAAAGAATGTCAAGTTTTAATAAGCCAGTAATAAAAGAGAAATTGTGTTTAAATAACAAGAGTGTCTTGATTCCCTGGAACAAATCTTCTGATGTTTACTGGGGGGAATTCACCTAGTGGAAAATTTTGTCTGACTTAGGACAGCCAAAGTTTTCTGTTGGTGTTACTCACTGCGGTTTAACTCTATCCCAGAGGTCTGCCTGGGTAACTGAGCCATTGGGAAAGAGGTCTTAGAAGCGCCAGAAATTATAGTCTTGACACCAAAATTACTGGGTGATGTTGTGTCATACTAGAGGAGAGAATAGAAGACCACAAGACTTTTGGGGTGAAAGTGTTAAGGTACACGCAAAAGACCTAGCGACACAATATAGTACAGCTTATTTACTGAAAGTGCTCAGAATGCAAGTTACAGGTCTGCTATCAGGGTGATTAACAAAGATGCTGGGACTGTGCTGCCCCAGCAGGATTGATCCTTTATCTCACTTCAGGGTGAGATGCTTCTTCTCCCTTTTAATAGTACAACTACACATAACTTCCTAAACCATAAAGGGAACCCCTGATCTTTTTTGTTACTGAGCACAAAGGGAAATCCTGAGGCGTGATGCAGGTTTCTCTGTATACATATCCCAAAAGGTGGCAGAGCTGACTTAAGAAAAACTTGCTCGTTAATATCCTGCATTCACATCATGCTACGCACCTTGGTGGATCATACTCCTTTGTAGTTACCTAAAGGAGCTCTGTTCAATGGAGGGACATTACTGTAAGCATGAAACAAGAATCCAGACACTTTTGGTAGTCCAACCTCAAATAACGTGAGCATAGAGAATCTGCTGCGGCTAATGAAAAATGAAAAGCAAGGTCTAATTATCAGCAAAGGAATTTCAGAAATTAATACTCAAACCACTAACTGAGGAATATGTGTGTTCCTGAAAAGCAGTGTAACTGTTCAAAATATCTATAGAAAAACCTGTGCCCAAAATCTGCTTCCTACCAACTTGGTAACTTTCCACAGTGACTGGGAAGTGCATATTGTAACAAATTTATTGCCAGACTATCTTCCTTGCATGGGATGACAATGTCCCTCCAAGACAGAAAAATTTCTGAATCTGGACATGGAGTTCTGGTTAAATGAAGCTGAGTCTGCTACGTGCCTCTAATTTCTTTGCTTTGATGAAAGTCCTAATGTCACCACTTAGGCAACGAGAAGGCAAGTTAGGGCTTTATCAGTACTAACTGGCAGCAGGCAGAGTAGAAGGCAGATCTTGATTAAGAGCTCTAAGCCACTGGAATTAAACTGCGGGACTGCAGAGTCTGGGAAGTAGTGGTCCACATGCAAGTTGTCATTTCAGAGCCCCCCTAACTAAGCCCCTTTTAAAACCTGACCTTTCCTTCCACCTCTCCTCTTCAAACTACAAGTAAACTCACGGAACCTGCCAAAGTAGAAAACTAACTTATTAGTCACAGGACAGTTGGTGGCACACAGAGCATACTACTGATTAATTTATCTGTCTAGGTTATTTTACAGCCAGCTGGCCCACCCTCATTGTGTTATATGAGCATGTTGCAAACTATAAAGTGTTCACACAAAGATACATTTCTTTCTCGTCCCCTCACCCTCTACTTTTACTTGTGCTTGTTTCTTTAGAGATCATGCTATTGTGCACCAAGTATCTGCATGCCTGCTTCTCATTTGCATTAAGAGTCCCTAAGGTGCTATGAAGAAAGTTTAGTGTTAAGAAAGATTCAGGCCTTGATTTCTGTGAGGGTCAGAGAGGGGTGGTTTCGTTTTCTTTGTTTTGTTTCAGTGCTTTTAAATTTGTGTAAATACAATTAGTGTTGCTTCCATTTTGACAGGCTACAATCAGTAGTGGCTTAGATTACCCCCTCTGCAATTTATATTTGAGGAGATGATTTGATTTTGCCATTGCTTTGTTAAAAGAAGGCACAGTGACCCAATTAGAAATACTGATAGAGGTCCTGACCAATTCTATCTTTACATTTTACCTTAAGAAAGAATGAAAGAAAAGTTCCTAGATAGCAACATTATGAAAATCACAAGGGGAAGGGCCACCTAAGACTCCTTCTACTGAAAATGTAATCACCACAAGTTTTTCACTCATCTGAATCAAGACTGGGAATAATCTCCCAATGTCCTAGAATTGCACATTTCTTTTTCTCTTATAGATCAATTACAGTACTTCAGAAGTCTGTCAAATAAAGCAGCTCTGTTGCCTACTTTTTAAACTAGTGCATTCGTGGACATCTTTTTTTTTTTTGTATCATTACCTCATAAAAATACACATGCAAGTTTAGCACAAACCATAAAAATGTATTGTGGACTTCAGCTAATCTAGTATCTTTCATTTGTAAGGACGGTTTGGGTGGAAGCCAAGTTAATTAAAACCAGAATAGAAATGTTCTATTCATATGAGTCATATACTTCTGACTCACAATAGAGTCTGTGCAGCTAATGGGTTAATTTGTCCCGATAACACAGAAAAAATGAACCTACAGGTTATGACACTGTTTGAAGCAAGTGCTGGTTTGAGACAGTAGATGTACAAGGTTTTTTTTCAATTAAGAACACAGATCTGCTCTGATGATGTCCCTTCTGTCTATTCAAAAGCCATTACAAGCAGTTCAGAAAGATCTGGAGGTACAGAAAGCTTAGAAATCTAGGACTGACACCTTCAGTACTCTATTATTCTAACAATATGCACATGAAAGCATTTAAGCTACTGTCACATAGGGAAAGTCTAAATCACACACATGTAATGCTGGCATTTTCCTCCTAGCTGATGGCCCTGCAGCACTTCAATGGGAAAAACTCCTCTCCAAGCAACCTAAAAAACCCACATACTTGCCTCAGTGGCTTGATGCTCAGCACCTACATCTTTACCACAGGAAGTGTGGTAATCTTTTGAGCTAACAACCTTTGTAATTCTTCCAGTCCCTTTTCCCCAGGGGACTGGCATTCCACACAAGCCTCACTGATAACTCCCTAGCTCTTTGTTTTACACTACAACTTAAAAGGCACAGATGGGGTATGGAAAGGGGAACTTGTTTCCTAATCCATACCTATTATGATCTTTTGTGTAAAGTTAGAGAAGTTCACTTACAGCTTTCCTCCTCCCACATTCCTGCAACACCATGAGCCTTTCAAGATACGGACTGTATCACAGCACGCATTCATGGAACTCCTGCTGAACAAACCCTGTATGCATAGATATAAACCATCCAGCAATAATAAGCACACCTGACTTGTATCTGCCTAAAACTTAGTGCCAGTGTTGAACACAGACAGCAGCATTCTGATACTCTGCAGTTGATTTACTTATCTGATCTCCAAGGCCCTCAAAAGAGTAGACAAAAATTAGTTTTTCAACCCTCATGCAGGTGAAACTCTTAATGAATACAAGAGTGGACAAGAAACATATATCTTTTATGAGCTAATTTACATAAAGGAAACCAGGCCTTAAAGGTAATGGTTTTGTAGGTGTAATTATATAGGATTGTGCTAGAGTGTGAAGACAATACAACACAGGCCTCAGTGTAAATGTGACTGAGGCTTCCCACAGTGATATGAATATTTATCCATTCCTAGGTAAAACAGACTCCAAGAAACCACAAGGGCTTTTCTCACATATTTAAAGTTAATTCAGTATTTTGCCGAATTGAGGCTACAGTCCTCAGCATTTTGGAAGTTTCAGAGTGCGCACAGGAATATAAATAATCCACACTTACCTAAGTATTGCCACCCAATAAAAAAAAAAACTAAGTTCTAACCACAGTGATTTCCCTCTCCCCCCCTACATGTAATTTCAAAGCCCTCATCTGTTCATCTAATATAAGTTTCAAATTTGGCATGTGATCCAATGGACAAATCATTCAGAGACATGACTACAGTCAGCACTGTTCATTCCTCCCAGCAGCAAAAGCCCAAAGCAGTGAATGGTGCTGATTAGTCACAGCTGAAGGCTTTAGAACCTCAACATGCTAGTTTAGTATTAATTTTCACCTAACTGGAACAGTGGAAACATCCAGGAGAGGGAGGAATAGTTAAAGCATGTTTTCAGGGTTATTACAAATAGAAGTAAACTGAGACAAATAGGAAAGAGTCTGTGCAGTCCACCACAACATGGAGAAAGGAAGCAGAAGATGCTCTTCCTGTTTTCCCTCACCAGCCCATGTGAGGCACATGGCCTCAGGCAGATTTTGTGCTCTTCACACTGAATACAGGTACCAAGGTTGCCATCCCGGAAAATCTATTAAAGCACCACTTCCTCCTGAAGCCATCTAAATTTCACCCTTGATTTCAATTGAAAAAGCCCTAGCATTTTATGCCTCCACATGCTTGAAGCTGACCTAGTCTCAATGGGACTGAGCAGTTCTAGTTTTAATCTGTCTGGGATCCAAAAAAGAGATGTAACACTCAGCCCAGTACTTTTGCCCAGAGAAGGCCCAAAAAGTCTCAACTGGCTTTACAGACAAAATGCACGTCTGCCATTTTCCTAAAACACAGCTTGTAGATGACGTGGTGCTCATCTTCCCATATGAGCTCACCTAATGGCTACAGAACAGGTAGGAAGCAGGGGATGAAACCATCATTTGCTTTGCTTGGCGAAATGCAAAACTAACTCAGGCTGCAGGCTTTGTGGGGTAGGAATACCTTCTCTTAGGGCTGTTTTGACACCAGAGTCCTGGATGAGAGGAGAGTGAGAGTAACCAAAGCTCAGCAGAAACTCTGCATTGAAACAGAGGTGATGCTAGTCCTGGTTTCTCTTCAACCAATGTATTTTGGTATTTCAGCACCCTTTGACTAAAATACAAAAGCAGGGCTTACAGGAGGCCCAGAAGACAGGTTCTTCCCCCAGATCCTTTTCAACCACCTAACCACCAGTTATGCCGCCTATTTTGCTCTCTTTCTCTTGGTCAGTTACTGTGGAATCACTTTATACACTGAATTGCAACTTCAGCTTATGAGTAGACAGTGCCCCTCCAACAACACGAAAAAATGCACATTACCTTAAATTCATATTGCAGATTATGGCATTCTTCTAAGAAGGAGGACAAATAACTTCCACAGGTGCAGAAAGACATTAAACCCAGGTCTTTTACTTTCTGGGTGAACAGAGATGAAGAAATTGAGGCAGCCAGACTGGGACTTTTTTGTTGTACTGCAAGGTTTGAAGATGAGCAAGTTTACTTTGTCCTGAAGAAGGACAAAATCCATAAAATTCAGGACAAAAACTGTAAGTGCATATGGTGGGGCTTACTTAACACTGTGGATTCTAAGCAGATAGAGCTACTTCTTTCCAGCCTTTTTACTTTTAATAGGCTGGGATTGAAGAATGGCATTAAAACTCACCCTTACTGTTCCCTGTTGATTAGGCAGCTCTGCTTGGTGGTTTCAACTTTACAAGCAGACCTAAAGATCAAACACCTGCTTCTAGATTCACTCCAGTAATTCAGTAGCTAAAAATGTCGATCTGTAGCACTTTAGATGCCTATATTTTTGACCGGTTCCAAGTTCTGCACTGAAGCGCCTGCATTAAAGAGTCACAACAAAAACAAGCTTGCAAAAAACCAGATCTCAAAATCTTCCTAAATGCAGCTATTTTCTGAAATGGACAGTTTAATTTCGATCATTTTAACATTTTACTAACATTTTGTTAAATATCAAATTAACAAAATTACGCAGCAGTAAATTGCATTATACTCAGCTGCAATACCACCACTAAAATGTTCAGCACAGTAATTTTAATTAAAGGTATACTTTGCTATTTTGAGTCAAATACAGCATTTTCCCAACCTCCTGCTGTTAATCATTTCAAGCATATGCTTAGGCGGTTGTTTTTGCCAACCCACTTTCAGCTGTCAGCAGCCCCCACACAAAATAATAACACACACCTAGTGCACCCACATAGAGGCAACTGAAAATGGGTTAGATGCATAGAGAGGTCTAGAAGCTACGAGAAAATAAACCATACAGCCTTCCTAATTATTTGTCATACATCTCATACTTTGACCCAACATACGGGGTTGATTTTTCAGGTGCATATTTTCTTTTATTGTGAATCATAACAAAGGTTTCAGAAAAAGCACAGGAAAAATTCAGCAATGGTGTCTTTTACTTACAGGGTACATTAAATATATTCTGTGAAAGCTACTAACTCTGCACTTCAAGGCAATGCAGCTTAACTTAAACTAACCATTATTTTCAGATACACGTTAAGAAGCAGATTTTGCAAATATTGTATTTTTTCATTAGTCTGATATTGAAATTGAGAACCAAATATTACAGTGAAACATACATTGTTGCAGAGTATGTAGTATTAAACTGTTAGAAAAGAAAATCTTGTTATTGGAAAAGAAACACTCATACAGAAGATATTGTCAAAATATGTAAAATTAGCCCTAGTAAATATCAAATTACTCAAAACATCTTTGGAAAAAATTGTGGATGCTGAGGTATGCATAATTTGGGAATTTTGGTGCTGCTATCTCCATTTTTCATGTCAGACATCAAAACAAAAGATCTGAATTTAAGCTAATTTTAACTTTCTACAAAGGATTTCTTCAGCTTTTCATTGTACTTTTAACCCCCACCACACTAATTCTTTTAGTAAAATGACAAAAGTCTATTAGATAACAGTGTAGAAAATCTTGCAAGAGTTATTCAAGGCACTGTTCTTTTTTGCATGCTTGGCACACACAGGCCATTCATGAAAGTTGTTCTGAAACGAAGACAGGAATAACAAAAACTAGACCTAAAGCTAGTATTTTGTGTATTAAACAGCATATACATTTTTCTCTAATGAAATAAATCCCATTACTTTTAAAAGTCATTTTGCTTTACAACATTATAGCTTGCACTAAGGTGTCTACTAAATTAATCTGAAACATGAATTTAAAAATATACTTTAAGGAATCAAGTAAGAACAAAAGTCAATCAAGTAGCATTTACCTCAATCAATATAGCCTGCCTGAATGTAAACCATTCCCAAATACTGTAACCCTCTGTAAAACAGAAAGGACCAAATGCTCTATTGATTTAATGCCACTGGCTCACATGATGACATGCTGATCAGCAACTTGGTCCACAGTCAGTCAAAGTAGATTTGGATCTTATCCAGCACTTGCTGGTCCACTTAAATTCCTGAACTATGTAGCTATAAGGCTGCTGCCCCTCTATTACAGCAAGATATATACTGACTAAGAAATGCAAAGAACCAAATATTCTTCAGTCAGCTCATTTAATAAGAAACTTGGTGCATCTGTACTCCATCAGAAATACAGAGCAATCAAGTTCTGGACTTTATATGTGTATCTCAGGTAAAATTATGCACAGATTCCTTCAATACTTTTTTTTTCTAGGGCCTGTTCTTTACAGCAACTAAATGCCAGTCAGCTGGGAGGGAAATCTGAAAGGAGCTGACTTCAAGATAGGATTCTAGACAATTATTTTAACTACATCTTTTTGACATACTATTAAGAATCTCTAGTTGCTCTTTGAAAAAAAGTAAGTTTTGTGTGGTTGACAGAGCATGCCAGGTTCCACCTCCAACCACAAAACAAATCTGGATACCACACTGCTGGATGCAATGGATGGATTAGAAATCAGAGAAGCATAGAAAGCTCTGTTCTTTTCGCAGTTTCATAATGCCCAGCAGCAGAAATGTTTACTGCTTGTTCTTCAAGGCAGGTTAATATTCTGCCAGTTTTCAACGGACTCCACTACTTGTGGGCCTTCATGTGACAGAGCACAACAGGCAGGCATATTGGTCTGGTGCATGAGATCCGAATACCACCATGAGATCTTAAGGCAGTGGCTTGGACTCATACTACTCGGCTTTAGAAACCTAGACAGAGCACTAAGATAGCAGCCTCAAGATCAGAGGCTCCCTCTGGGACCAGGACAGAAACATGCCTTTCCAGGTGACTGTTTATGTCTTACGTGGGCTACATCCATTGATCTGGATCTATTTAATCATTTAAAGCAAATATAAACAAAACTAGGATTGACCTAAAACTTAAACAACTTCTATCTTCATATAAAGAGTGAGGAAAATTCTGCACTCAGCTGTACATCAGTACATCTGCTCTGTATCAAGAATAAAAGCATCACAGGCATCAGCAGAATTTGGCCCAGCTAACTTAACATGTCACTCCCCTGAAGGAAGGTGCTGGCCTACACTGATGGCTGAAGGGCAAACTCTCTACAGCAGTATTGTATATTTCTATAATATTCTGTATCAACACAATAAATATTAGATATAATCTGTATATTAGATTTCATATTTATCTAATAGCTATAGCTATTTAAATCTACACTTATATTTTTATATAAGCAGTGACCCACTCCTATATGGCAGCATATACTATTTGTGTGAATGTGTTAAAACTATCACACAGGTCTATATTTACATAAGACATTTTTGTTTATACAGTAGATTTTAATTTACATAAATTCTTACCATAGGATAGATAACTGTAAAGGTTGGATATTATTTGTTTTGATGATTCTGCACAATTACATTTCTGCATGAGGATTCCATCATTCTGTTTCACTTTTATGTTTTTTAAGGATAGAAAATGGAGCCTGATAGACTTCAAAATCTCCAAAACGTTATAACAATATAGCACAGGAACACTTACTTTCAAGTCCAGACAAAAAAGTAGTTTCATTGTTCCTAACTTTTTTCCTTTACATATATAAATCTCCTCTTTAAAGAAAGTGCACTCCTGAAAACAAGGGCAATCAAAATGTTTTAGCATTGTTGAGATGTAAAAGAGTGTTTCAGTTGAGCATGATCTGCAGAAAAACATCACACATGTTTTTAATTACTATTACAATTACTACAATCTAGGTGCACAAATGAAAACCATACATGTTAAACATTAAATTAGCTGAAACTGCTGCTGGTCTCAGTTTGCTCAAAAAAATGCTTGGTTGATTCTTATCATTTTGCTTCATTTCTCAGGTATTAAAGATATAATCAAAACATGTTCACTTTCAGGGAGCTCAAAATGTCCAGTTATTTCCCTCTGTAAAAGGCAAATAATTGTTAATTTTCTGTACCTCTAATTTCAGAAACTTTTAAAAATACAGAGGTAACAAAATATTTTAATAAAGACATCTAGAAAGTTTATAACAATCAGAAAACAATTTCTGAGTTCAGAGAACATCCAGGTACTGTCCTCTGAACTATATATTGACTTTCCTTTGCTAAAGTTGATATATACTTCTCAGAAGAATAATTTCTGTAACATCTGTTAGTGTTCATTACGAGTATTCATTATGGATGCGGCTTTGAGCAACCTGGTCTAGTGGAAGGTGTCCCTGCCCATGGCAGGGGGTTGGAACTAGATGAGCTTTAAGGTCTCTTCCAACCCAAACCACTCTATGATTCTGTGATTAAAGACAGAACATAATGGCCTGTCTTCCTTTTTTCCTAATGTTGGACTGGAAAGCTCTACATTAAAAAAGCCCATGAAAATTGAAAAATATGTAATGCTTTATATAATAAGTAACATATAGCTGTTACTGGCTGTTCTTGCCAGCACTGCTTTTCTACAGACGAACAGACCCAAGGGCTGACAGATTGCTTTCCCTTTTACCTATACCAGTTGTCATAATCGGATGACTATTAACAAGTCTCCTTCCTGCCCCAAGCAGTCCCAGGATTTCTGAACAGTTATCCAGTAATTTCTGTCTAAGGATTTTCTTCCTTACTGTGTAACCCAGGATCCCAAGAATCTGTGGTTGCACTGGATCACTTCATACAGTATCTAACATCAAGACTTCCAGCAAACGATTGATTTACTCTTCAACTTATGCCAGCACAGTCTCTGATGATTCAGGCAGTCTCCATCAGCTTCTTTATGGAAACATAATTGGTGCTTGATATCAGTCTATGGCAAGAATCAACTCCCATTTCTCTTTCCTGTCTTTGTTACAGCTAAAACTAAAGAGGTAACAGCTTATATTTGGTCATGATTAGACAAAAGTATTCTTTATAGCTGTGTAAAATGACCCCAAAAACTTACATTGTAATGGGGTCTATGCAGACAGGAGTAGTTTTGACCAAAAAGCAGTGCTTTTGTAACTGAAAGGCTACAGGAATGTTTCTAGAAAATGAATCTGCTTTTTTCATGTTGGACATTATGCAGCAAAATACATTCATCATAAAATCAAACAAAGGGACAAATTCTAAATCCTACTTAGCAATGAATCTATACTTACAACCTGTCAATCCTGTGTTTAAACTACTAAATAAAACCCAAACCATTCTTTAATTTTCTAATGCTACATAGTAATACAAATATTGTAGAGAACTGTATTATATATTGTGTTTTCCTGAAATGTGTAATTTGTAAAAAAGACCTCCTCGAACAAAACTAAGTGACAAGCTGCAAAGCGTGCTTATGTGGAATGCTCAATAACACATAGTTAAAGCAGAGCATCACATTATAGTAAGTCTGAAGGAATGAGTAGCCACTTCAGTTTGTACCCCTAAAATTCAAGACTAATAGCACTGGAAATATAAATAGATCAGGTTAAGTGCTTGAAAAAGTATCTTTTTAGCAGTGATGTGAACAAGAGTATTTAACTGTTTTTCCCCACGCATATTTCTCATAATTAGAATGCAACTGTCTTATCATGGATAGAAAATACTGTTCCACTAGACTAGAAAAGACATATGTAAAAAATATTAAAATACTCAGTACAGAATCTTCCTATGATTTGCTTCAAATGCTGATTTGAACTAAAGTTACTACATCTTTTTTTCATTGTTTTTCCACCTACTACAAAACAATGTGAAGACAGTTATTACGAAGACATTTATTTTCCCAGAATATACTCAAATACCTTCCTCCAAACCTTTTTTCTTCATTATTAGTTTTAAATCTACTATAAAAATAGTAGTGCATAATAATCAATTAAAAATGCTTCAGATAAATGGTTCAGTTCCTTTTCAGATACAAATGCAGAGGAATACTGATGAAAGATATGCTAGTTATGATGTTTTCTTTGTTAACACTCCTTCACGACCCAAATCAATTCTTCACTCCACGTTCCTGTATTTGGTAAACAAATTGTACAATACTCTCAGTGTAGACTTCAAGTCACAATTAACAATATCTAGAAAAAAGACAAGGGAAAAACAATTAGTAACTTAATTAGCCCAAAACATTTTTCAGAAAAAGAGCTTATCCTCTACTCCCTTTCCTTGCTTGGATCCATATCCATGAACATTACAATCACAAGGATAGTAAGAGTAGAGATATAAACAAAGTAAAGCTTTTAAACTGGTAACTCAAAAATCATTATTTCAACCACTTTTTGGTAGGGATACAAATGGCTAATGGTGCTGATATAGAAATGCAACCAAGGTTTAGATACCCATGAGACAAACTGTGTCTAGGTTTACACATATTTACATTACTGAATCTTCAGTTAATTGTGGCTGGAAAGTAAGTATTCTGAACAAATAATGAGACAGGAAGCAATGGAACTCTTACATTATGAACTGCAGGACTTGGCCCATTCTGGGTCGCAACATCCTTTATGAGGCCTAATTTCAGCAAGACAGCCAGAGGCAAGTTTAAATTTTCTTTTGGATCTAAAGAAGCTAGGCATACAAGTGCCCCTCCTGAAAATGCTTTGGGTTGGTTGATGTACATGGCCTTAGAAACTCCATGTCTAAAGTAAAGGAATTACATGAAACAAAAAGCTGATGAATACTTTCTGTTTCAAAGAGAAGTTCTTGAGAAAGTCAACGTTATTTCACAAGAAATCTATAAAACAAGCTGACAAGTACTACTGCAGCAGTCTATGTCAGTGCTTCAAGGAATATTTAGTCTCAAATAGGGACTTAGAATTGTTCTCAGAAAGAACAAAGTGGAGCAAAATAGAATTTGAATTAGAATTGTCCTATGACTTTTGGCTTTACAGGAATTCAATCTCCTAATTTTGGTTCTTGGAATTGGTCATGAAAGTGTAAAGCAGATGGTGTCCCATTATCTTCAAAACCTCCAAGCAGGCCTAGTAAATTGCGTATGTAATCATCAGATGGTTTTACCATTATATTTAACTGCACTGATATTTCTCATAGATTGTGAAGGGGCTATATGTTGAAGAATGAATCCAATCAAATCTGTGCATGTTGTCCCAAAGCATGTAAACTTTGAAGGGCTAAAGATATCAACTATATGTCAAACTGACATCCACAGACAAAGGGTGAAAACGCTCAAACCTAGATTTTATGCTGAGTTTGTGTATGGTCACAAAACCATGGCCACATGGTTTTGTGGCTCTTAATTAAATCAGATCAAAACCTCTTGTTATAAAAGAAAATGCCAAAAGCTAGAGGAACAGCATACTGCTCCCACAGCGTCAAGTTACACTCTGCAATACTGTTTGCATGTAACTCAGGAAGTTTCTTCTGTCAGGCCAGCAGCAAGCCGCATAACACCTTCTTTTCCTAATACAGAATGTCAAATTAATAAAGAGATAACTTTGATAGGTCTTTGCAAAGTTACCAGAGGACTTCACCGCCACAACAGAATTCTACAGAAAGCTCCAAACTAAAAAAAGCAGCATGCTCTCAGAGAAAGATGAGTTATTTTCATTGCTACATGTGTTTCACCCATATATATAACATTTTACTGATTGCAATTTTCAAAAAGAGAAACTTGAGTTTGACTTTGATGTACACATTTCAAGAAGTAATCTGAAAAAAGCTCAAACTGGAAATGTATTCATTACAGACTCAGTAGATTAATGTTTCAGCCTTTTTCAAAATAAAAGGTCACAGAACACTTTTTAATACCTTTTCAATTATATTGCAAATAACCTAAATAAACTGTTGACCCCACAAAAAATCATTGGTTTTCATACTCATTTATTTAACCACATTCTTTTTTCCACTAGATACGTTTTTCATATTCTAAAGCACTTTTCAGCATATTTTTTCCTCAGAGAAACAGTGTAGGAATTTAAAGAGTATTTAGTATACACATTTAGGGTAAGATCCTTTTCAATACACTTTTGCTCACTGGAAATTTTAAGTACGGGCATTGTGCCCAATGTAACAACACATAAAACAGATGTGTTTTTCCATTCACATTGGGCAGGAAGTTTCATATTAAGCATTTCAATAATTGCACAAGAAATGTCATATATGCTGAAATATCCTTATGGCTTGATTTATACTGGAAAAATTAGCTGTCCCCTAGAGCAATAAATACCTGAAAAATTAAATGCCATAAGAATTTTAAACCTCCATGGGGAGTGAGGGATCACAGATTCTCTCTGTTTTACTTGGATGCCTAGATTTCACTATTTCCCCCTTCTCTGACTATTTCAAACATAAAAGTTTGTGATACAGTCACCACTGGTTTAGTTAAGTACGATTGTGGATAAGAATTCAAGCAACCAAAAGAAGGAAAAAGACAGGCTGTATAGGTGCAGATTAAATGCTCACGCAGAAATAGGCTCAGCCCTGAGACATATTTATTTTGTGTGCTCTGTCTACTGCTGCTATGATGTGGAAGTTGGGAGGAATGAAAAATAAGCAGAATGGAGCAGAACTTGATTCAGTGATGTGTACCTGAATCTCCAGAGAGCCCTTGCTATTAGAAGTAAAACTGAGCATTTACTTCTATCAGCTCAGCAGGGAATGACAACCCAATATTATGGCAGGAAAAGATTGTGCATCATAGAATGTGAATGTGCAATGGGTCTTGAAAGCACACTTATTTTTACTATACTGTAGGTAACCAGCAGAAGCCTAGTTACCACTCCTACTGGGAAGCGTGAAGCAGAAGCTACATGTCCAGCTCCTCCATGGTAAGAAGTGGCAACTTCCTAGGGGGAGGAACCACAAGAGTACCCTATAACATGGTGAATCAAGAGCTCCTTATCTAGCCTGAAAAGCTGGATTTAAACCCTTATCTATACGGGCAAAGAGGAATGCAACCCTGGTCCTGCTAAAGTCAGCAGCAAACCCTTCATCTTCCCCAAGACACTTTACTTTCACTTTCCAGCTCTAAATCTAATTTAAATAGCCATTATTAAATCCTGCATTCAAAGGCAGTTATGTGAACATTTGAAATTTCTCATCCACAACACCTATTTATTCTGTGAAAAACTTGTAAATTACACTGGAATACTTGAGGTTTGCTATGAAGATGTGGGATGGGGGAAAAGGGAGCAACTGGAGCAATTCATATCTGTTAGTTACACCATTCACAGCTGTATTCTTTTTCTTTCAGTGAATATCTGAGTATTATTGCATATGTTTGGTCATGCAAATATTACCCTGGCCATTCAAGAAAGGAAGCCTTGCAACATTTGGAAGTATATCTAACAGCCGTTTGAAATGCAGTTACCCAAGCACTTCAAAATCTTGCCTTTCACTCTTGGATTAATGTTTTAACCACTGTTTAGCTACACCATAATCCTATCAGATCCATTGCAAATTTTTAAGAAGATATAAAAGAAGTAGAATAGATACCTTCTGGCCTTGGCTTTGGTTTTTCCAATCCACCATCTTGCATTAGCTCAAATGCAAAGGATACATTGAGGACCTAGTAATGCAATAAAAGTACTCATTACTGTGAACTACATACAGTACAGGATAAATGATCAAAACAAGATTTATTTAAAGCTGCAGGCCCAGATACTAAGAAAGAAAAAATAGGGCTCTGTATATCAACAGCAGATCTGGTCTGTGGAATCCAGACAATCCATTGTTTTCTTTTTTTTCTGGGTGGTGATGGTGGTTTCAGAAATATAAAAGTAATTGAAAAATAACATGTGGATGAATATTACTCATAGAAAAGTCAGTTACAAGTAAAACCAGCCCACCTCCTGCAAGTTTAAAAATTGGAACATGATGGCCCATGAAGCGCTCTTGTCTTGAATAGACAACTGAATTGCCTGGATAGCAACAGACATTTGGGTAATAGTTGGTCTTAAAACGATAGATTGTACATATATGATTTTATGCTTCCAAAAAAATATTAACCTTTCAAATGTTAAATTCTTGGATTCTCAACACAAAAACCCTGTTCTGTCATCAATTCATGTGTATAATTTTTTCTACACTTAATGAAGACTAAGTCTGGTTCAATGATAGCATCACAAAATGGCTGCCAAAATCAGTTCTTACTTGCTAATTTCCCCATTATTAACATAATTTTCCCTTTTATTCCTGATAAGCATTAATACTGAGATCTTAAAAATGCTTGGAAATGGTTACCAGTACATTCCTATTACATCAAACTTATGAAGAAAAGTCTGTGTCATCTTTGAACTCTCTGACATGTTTATGTATTTATTTGTTTTTAACAGAAAAATGAAATCTAATTACCTTCTGTTCAAAACTATCAGGAGTCAAGAAAAAGCTATGCAGAGGAACAAAATAGCCTTCTAGGAGACCCATTAGCAGGACTAAGTACACACCATCTGCAAACTGCAAAATAGACATTTCTCAGGACATTTACTGAAGAATAACTCATTGCTTTGCTTAATGAACAGGACATATATAGTCTAATGCAAAACTGGCAACAAAATACTAATACAAATATTTTAAATTGCAACTAAAAGATTTTATCTCACTTCTTTGATTCCTCTTATTTAGTTAGCGCATTCTGTTATGTCTTCTCCAAAACTGACCTAATGCTAAAATACAGATGCAGAATAAAGTTCCTGGAAAGAGAGGTTGTCAGTGGCTTTGAGCTATGCCTTTGCTTTCTATTCAACTAGTTGCCGGGAATCAGAACAGCCACCTTTCAAGCCCTCAAACAGCATGCATTCCCTGAGCACAGAAAAGTAGACTGGAGGTGCAATCTCATGGCTGCACTTAAATCCAGTACATTGGAGGAAATAAAGGCACAAAGAACCATCTTTGTCCATATTAAGTAAGTCTGTGTCAACCTAATTTTAAGTGTAATTACAGATAAAATATATGTAATTGCTATATGCTAATTTCTATCTAAAAAAATGGCAACAAGATTTTGTTAAAGGCCTCTCACTCTTACCCTGTGTTACTGGGGTAACTGTGCACTGAGAGGTCTTCATAATCAAACTGAGTTATCTGAAGCAACCCATCACCTTCCCGTAGCAGGGCAATTTTCTTTCAACTGACAGAAATACAATCTCTCATCTCAGGGAATAGTGTTTCAGATAAATGCTTATGGGGTTTCTACGTACATTTGAATAAATAATTTTTTCCAAAGCAAACACTGCAATAAGCAGGCAAAGGGAACACATTTCTGAAAGCCCTTACATATTATTTCCATCTGAATCTTACCTTTGAAAAATCTCTATGAGATTGATAGCTATTTAAATAAACCAGAGATTCTTAATAACATGAATCAAGACATAAAATAAAGCCTGTCCTGAAGTCACCTGGGTTTTTTTTTGATACCATCCTTCCTGTCTGACCTTGTAATTTGCTTATGAAAACGGCTGCAGTTGTTCACATGGGGTGGTATTAATATAGCAGGATTAAGCTTTTCTTTTAGCTTCTTTTCAGCCAATTTAGCAGCTGAGAACAAGAAAGAAGACCATGTACCACATTATTTCTGTGGTGCAATCAAGCCTGCAGCCGAACTCTACAGCTGCCTATACACTTGAGTAGCTTTACTCTCAAGAACATGTCTTACTGAATAGAGTCATTGTAATCCCATACGATTGCGTGCTTGTGTGAAGGTAGGCAGGAAACAACTGTTCAGCTTGACGCTAGATCAAATCAAGCAGACAGAGTCCTTTCCTGACCAAAACAAGTACAGGTTCTGATTACAGCACTTGGCAGCACCCAAGAGGTAGCATAGGTTAATTAATTTTTATGCTAATGGAAGTACAAAACAGTTTCAGAAAAATTAAGTTGCCCAATTGGTGATGGTCTTCATCACACAAACATATTTAGAAATGAAGGGTTTCCTGCTGAAATAACATCTTAGAGCTCAATCAATAACTCAATGAGATTTCTGGATAAGGTTCAGGGCATAGTGTGCAACAGCGCAACTGTCCCTCCCTTTTATGAAAGGCTGTAAAATCCTACCTGAGTCTCCAGTTCAGTGACCTCCAAGTTCAATTTATTCAGATGCTTGTTCACAAAGGTGATGAGAGTCTGAAATATGAAAACAATGTACTGAAAGCCTATTCAGTAGAGCAGCAGTTCAACACATGTTGCATGAACTCCACTCAAAAGAGAATCTGCATGAGCACAGAGATTGCAACACAATTTTCAAGTTTTAAAATTGAAATACAACATTAAAAGAAAACTTTTTTTTTCCTGCTGAGATTGAAGAACAGAAATAAAATGATCATGATGTATATAATAAAAACATTGCTAAAACATAATAATTCTTAAAAAAACCCACCTTGTAGCAGACTACAGGGAAGTGGGTAATTGGACTCCACTCAAATCTGACAGCAGCCAAAATATTCTAGGTCAAACCCCTGGCAGTTGTAAACTGGATACCTCTTTAGCATCGGTATACTCAACCTACCAGGCAGATTCTACTCAACATACACTTTGTGAGAATTTCTTTTTGATGGAAACATTGATAACTACATGTTGTTCTGTGTTCCAAAGTTAAGTTCATGCTGATAAATATGAATAAAAAGTAATATTATAATAATGAATTCGTATATTTGTTTAAGCATAAAGCTCAATTGTATTTAATGTATACAAACTATGCCAATTATGTATTATATATATACACACACTCACTATATAGGTAAAAACAGATCCACACAAACATGCACACATCATGTATTTTGAAAATTAAATCTTTCCAACCTTTTTCACTACATTGAGCTTGTCTGGAGCATGGTCAAATAAAGTGTCAAATGCGTCTCTTTCTGAAAAACATTCAGAGATATTAATATCCTGAGCAACAGTTGTCCAAATGCAGAATAAACACTTCTTAAGGCACATATTGTTTGAGACAACACAGTCAGGAAAAGGTTTCATTATAGCCTCTTTGTATGCCAAGTACCATGTATTTTGCATACTGCTCTATCGCTATAAGCTGCTAGGAACTTATTCCCTATTATTTACAAAAAGCATCATTTTCAAGTAGGATTTGGGTTACCCAATAACCCTGTTTCTTAGAGATTAACAAATAATGGTATCTTAATGCATAAAACCTTAATCAGACAGAAACAAGGAGCTAAATAACCAAATCTTTTTTTGCAGAAGGACCTGAGTTCACCTCTAGAGTTAGTACATCTACATAGGAAGATTTTCCCCATGGGCCACTGACTGCATTATGGTGTGCTATATTATTAACCACCTCAAGCAAGTCTATTAATTACACAGCTGCCAATACAATCCTTTGTTTTAGGGCCATTCTGATATGCAATTTAGGACATTATCAGCAGGACAGGCAACCTAGGGTAGCATGACTGGAGTGCTACCACAGCCGCCTTCTGAAGAAAACAAAAAACAATAAATATAAAAAGGTACCAGAGTTTTTTCTGAGCAATTTCCATTTTGACAAACACCTGAATGATAGTGACTGACTCTATGAAAAGCTACATTCATACTCCTCAATAAAGACATGCTAGATCCAAAGGCATTTGTAGAAGGTAGACTTTATACAGAGAGTGCTCTGTGATATCACTGGGAAAAGAGGTCATGCATGTAGCCTTTCAGATCAGCTCTAAGGCAGCTACTGAAATACTACAAAAAGACTGCTAAATTTTGGTGGAACTCCACCTAAACTTCTCAGATACGTTTTCTGTTGACCAGGCCTCTGGCTAGTCTCACTGCTTGCAGTAAGACATACTAGACACAGGAACTTGCATGGTGTTTAGGCCTGCCGAATAATGACTCAAAGTTATTAAAGCATAAGCAAGAAATGCATGCAAGAATGCTAAAAGGTTCACCAGCTGGTTTATGATAAGACATGATTTCATATTATGCTGTGAATTTATGACCATTAATACTATTGTAGTAATGTTCTAGAGGTTAAACCACAAAGCACCTGTAAATTAACACGTGCTGAAAAGCAATGAAATGTGTTTTAAAGATGGTTAGACTCATTTTTCTGGTTTTTTCCTTTTGTTAACTGCCACAATAGCCTGTGGTGCATATGTTCATATATTTGCCAGAGCAATTTGAAATCCTGTACTTCCTTGCAGTTTGATCAAAGTGGCCACCCATTGCAGAACAAATGTTTACTCTGGCTGCCTTTAGAAAAAGCAAATAATCAAATGAACTTACCATGCCTTCCTGACAATGCCCTATGAAAAACAAAAAGAACAAAACACAGTTACATATAATACACTTGCAGACATTGTGCTGCAAAAGACAACGTCATACATGGCCAGATCTTCAGCTTGTTGAATACTGGAGTAGACTAACAGAATTAAGAGAACCTTTATCAAGTCACTCCAACTGAGATTCTGGATTAGTCTGCAGTCCATCAGTTTAATATCTCCTGGCTTCACTAAAGTCTCAGGGGAACCCAGATCTCAGATATCCTACTATTGAACCAAATCAACGCATCTTGCTTGAGTGAAGAAGGCACTTTCATACTGATTTCATGAAAACTTTTCCCTTTTCTTTAAAGATGCATTTACCACACCAACTACAATTTCAGCCAAAACAATGCTTGAACTCAGCTCTTAAGGAATGCAGGACTCTGCTCCAGTTGATTCCTTATATGACTAGTACACATAAGGAAATCCATAAAGATTAATAATAAGTCAGTAGTCTGGTTTCTCTTCATTCTATTAAAAACCAGGATATTCTACTATTGCTTTCTGTTGATTTGGAATAGCTTTTCTGTTACAAATTGTTTGGTCAGATGACATATACAGGGCTTAATACCATCATTTTAAATCCCCAAAACACCTAAAAATAGTCATATCACATTCCTTTTTGAAATAATCTAGTTCTCTATAAAATAAATACCAACATAAAAGAATGAGGCATATCTTCCTTGTTTGTTTGAAGGACTTCTGAATAAGAAATAGAATAAATACAGAAGTAAATTAATAGAAGATAAATATTAAGTAGAGCTTTTGTGTATCTTCCCTCCGTCTCCACTTTTACTATGGTCTCCTGGTTTTAGTTCCCCAGCTTTGTATTTCCTCACCCTTTTGTATTCTTAGATGCATGTTTGCACCTCTTGAAAAGGCTAAAATAGAGCCACTGGCTGATGCATTATCTTCCCTGGAACCCCAATACCAAAATCTAAATATCAGCAAATGTTTGAATTTCTGAGACACATCTGTGTTCAATTACTGAACTGTTGGCAAAAGTGGTGTTGACATACTCAGTGTTACCAGTTATTTCCTCTTGGATTTGTCGAGACTGGAGGATTCCTTCTCTTTTCTGGAAAAAAAAAAAAAAAAAAAAAAAAAAGGTGACATTTTTCACTGTTAGTTTAATGCTTAGGGTACGGTAAAAAAATTATTTGGGATCCACAAACATAATTAGATGAGAAACCTGCAAAATAAGAACTTTTTAAAAACAAACTTACAGCAAGAGATTATTTCACTTTGCAAGTATTTCGGAAAACTCTTTTGTAAATTAATAAGAAACTTGAAAACTCCACCTGTGGCTGGAAGTATTTCTTTTCCTTTCTCCATTGTTCTTAACTCACTTTTATTCTAAAAGTCCCAATTCAGCAAGACATTTGAAACACCTAAAAACATATGTAAGTATTTTAGTAGAGGTATGTCTAGGTGAGTTGAATTAAACCTTGTATTTCAATGAACAGCTTGGCAGATGGTGCCCATGCTTCCCTTTCGCAAAATTCTTGCTTCCAGGCTATTAGTTCTTTCTGCTCTGTTCATACATTTTCTTTCTTGCCTCAGTGGTTTCCTTTTCTGACTTCTCTCCACAGAAAGAGCTCTTTTTGCTTGTGATGGAAAACAAAAATGGAGGATAATCCATTCACAGTGTGCTACAGGCCCTAGTCCTTCTTGGTGTTAATATACACACTGACTCCAATGTTCCTCAGATTCAAGAAGCCCTTCATACTTGGTGGTGAGCGGCTTGTGTCTAGAAGCTGTACACAAAATGGCAGAAGCCAAGTCAAATGGTTGCTATTTGAGTCAGTTGGAGAATGAAGGAGTTTAAAAATTTGACATTGTTTCCAGTATGCTGATCACAGTCATCTGGTGTCAGTGTAAACACCGCACATATGTTTTGCCTCTCTTTGTGTTCTCTCTGTTAATTCTATTCACTGGAATTAGTAAGATTTTGCAATACAGAAAGAAGAGTTGGGCAAATGCTGACGAATGCATATAAAGTCTAGACATTAAGCAATTATTCACGATTCTTCACTCCTTGTCATACAAGGAAAAGAGAAAAATAAATTTATGCTGGTCCCAGACTTGCCTTCTATGTGGAAAAAAGAAAAAGGAGACTAATCTTTTCCAAAAGTCCTTCACGGCATGTGAACTGGAGCTGGTGCTCTTCCCTGCCTTGTGAAGATAGCACATCCCTATCTGAGGCATGTATGATAGTGCTGAGGATTTGGTCAGGCTTGAGTTTAGTATTTCTATGCTGCATTACTAAAATATATGAGGATCAAACTTAAAAGTTTCTGCAAGAAAGCCATACATGGCACTCTCTGGGTCACCCCAGACTGGCGCTTGGAATAGTCCAAATTGTCCTTTTAGCTAGATGATATTTTCAGGGGTTTTCTGTTTTATTTCTTAAAACCCTATTATTAATGTTGCACATCGTTAAAAATGCATTCAGGGAGGACATTTGAACATTAAAAAGACAGAGAGAAGTCTAGTGTGTTATATACTGAAAGAGGGGTCACAGAACAGCTGCTGAGACATCTTCTGTCACATATCTTGAAACTCTGAAGAAAAACTACTCATTTATAGCTTGTGCAGACAGCAGTAAGTACTTGCACCTAAAGTTACCATCTAGTTCATGTTAGCTCAAGTTAAAATTCCACTCCAGGATTTTTGTTTATTTTTCCCTTTGCTGCAGGGTGAAAGGAAACTTTTATTTCCTCCTGATGATGACTCCAACATGCCAACAATGCCTTCTGAAGCAAAAGCCCTACCACTTGTCTCCTAGAGGAGTTGAGCATCATACCAATGGCAACTGTACATCTCAGTGCCCAGTCCACTTACATGGGAGAAGAAAAAGGCTGCTTTTACTTTATCTTCCCTCTGCAAACATGCAAAAATTGCCTAAAACATACTTCAATACCAATATAAAACATTCCCTTTTTGATAAATTGCAAATAATGCCATAGGAATTCTACATCTTAATCCTATTGTTGACAAATAAAAAAATAAACCAAAACAAAAAAATCAAAACTAAACCAAGAATCCAAAACAAAACAACCAAAAAAACCCCAACCACACAACCAGAAGATCCCAAGACATCAAGCCCTATTTTTGTGTCTGGCATCTAATCACTAACAGTAATGGAATTTCCACACTACCCAAATATGACATGTGTCTGCTGGGCACTTCTTGACCACCACATGTCAAGATGGACTTTCTTACTCTTTTGATCTGTAAAAAGACTAGTGAAAAAATCCCAATGGCAAGAATAAGAATGCACCTTAGAAACAGTAGTCTAAGGACTATCTCTGTGAAGGCTGCTTCCCATTCATCTTTTGCAATTTAAAAACTCTCTGCCTCAAAATTTACCCTAACACTGATGTCACCTGTTGTGAAGTTTGGTTTATATCAAGACAGAGAATGACATGATATTCCTAAAAATACAAAGAAGTGACACTGAGGATGGAAAGACTCTCCAGCAATGTTCCTTAAAGATAACAGTGGCTATAACTGAAATAACAAATGATAAAAATGAACATCTACTATTTGAAAGTCACTGAGAAATGAGGCATGAATTAAGATTCCCCATTTAAAAGAAAAGCTGGACACACATTCCAGTGACCTCAGGGACAGGCTTGGCATTTTCTTCCCTCCCAGCTGAAAGACTCCACTAACGGCCATGAAAGATCTTCCTAACCACTTACCATTTTAAATTGGTGACTAACCCTAAAAAAAAGTACATCTGAAATTTGGGTAATAGGTCTGGAAATGGAAAGAGTTTCTTCTTCATCTGTTTGCATCAGCTAGATGTCAGCAGTTTTATGTAACTGAGGGCCAACTGCTTACTTAAACACAGAGTCCGACTCTGAAAACCTTCCAACTATCTGAATCATAGAATGGTAAGGGCTGGAAGGGACTTCACGATCACTTAGTTTCAATCCCTCTGAATGGGTTTTGCCTATGTACTGTTGCTATCCATTTCATCTGGAGGATCATGTTTCATAACTGCCCCACCAAAATGAAATGCAGAACAGTTCTGGAGCTTAAAGAACAAATACATCTGTCACAGGTTCAAAAAGATTTCTTGGGAAGCTGGAGGCAATGCTGCTCGGAAACATTTCGGGCCTTCCAAGGCAGTGGGACCAATGACCTCAGATTACATCTGTGATATATACCTTCTTCTAATCTCATTAATTTTCTGTCTTCGCTTATCAGTAGTTTATGCACCCAAGAATTGCTGTACCAGCGCTCAGAATATGCTGAAGCCATTCTGGCTGCTCTGCCAATGCATTCTTATACTCTCTGACTTACATCTCTTGCACACAACCTGCCATTTAACAAGTTGTGGATGGCATAAATAAATAATTTTTAAAAAGAGGCAAAATAATGGCTCTGCACAAAAGCTCTCACTTGTTTCAGTAAACAAACAAAGCCCAGGCCATGGTCAAAGTTATTCACTCTACTAGTACGAAAGGAAAAGAAAATCATATGACAAAATAACTATAAAAGATCCAACTATCAATTTTTTTCCCAAATCAGTTTATAACCTAGATTTCACATTATCTCATTGCTAACAGCTTTTGTACAAAACGCTCAAGGGAAACAAGCTTTCCTAAGACCTGTGCTGATTACCAGTTGGGCATGAGCACGCTTTTAGTTTCAGAGATATCTTTGTTTCTACTTCAATAAACTACACCCAGTCAACAGGCAATCCATACATTTTATGTGTTTCTAAACCTAAGAAAATCATGAAATGAATCAAGATACTCTTCCTTAAAGAGTTCATAGAAGTACTTGGGTTTTTTATTCCTCTCTTTCTACCATTCCCTTTATCAGACTATATAGAGTAGAAATTAAAACCAGCTACCAACATAGTCTGTTAAGCTTCCCTATGCATGACCTGACTTTACAGAATGTATGAGGGTTTAGAACATAAGGTGTGCAAGTCTGAACACTAAATTATGCTTTAGGATCTAAATTAGGCTGCTTGTTGATTAAAACTTTCACTGAGTTCAGAGGGCACATGATGAATTACACAGAACCAATCCCACAGGACATGAAACACATTTAAAACAAAAAACCATCCACCATAAAATAAAAATGAAAATTGCTTCAAACACAATTACAGTAAGAATACTGCCCTTTCCCCCACTCCTCCCTGTTTATAGGAATCTGCATAGCCTTGGAGTTCCACTGACCAGCATTCACCCAGGACAGGGGCTGTAGGACGAAATCTTCTGCAACATTTTATCCCGGTAAAACTGCTTTCTCTCACTGGCGCCTGAGCTACAACTGCGTAACTCAGAGGCAAAGCAGAGAGCCAGATTCTCCCACCACTTATTGTTTTTAAACCAGTTTATCTGTAGTGACTTCAGCGGATTTGCTGTTGAACTACATTAGCCTATTAAACAAAAGGACAATTACGTCCATTGATTTCAATGGGAATTTTGTCTGGACGCATAGAATGACAGCAAAATGCAAGATTGGTTCTTTATTTTAGAACGGTGTTCTTTTTCTAGTTTGTTTTTTTAAGCCAAAGATGCCCTGCCACTGTACTCCACGTTTCTTAAGCTGGTTTTGGCAGAACTTTGAAATAAACCAATGTAATTATTTATAATAGCCAAAGGAAAGCGCTTGAAAATTGTGGTCCTCTGAAGCCTTAGACAAATAAGTGCGGATCTGCCAGGGTTCTCTTTCATTGGCTGTAGAGAAACCCATGAAGCAGAATCTGAGAGTCAATGAGTCATTATCAGGCATCAGTGACACATCTACCAGAGACTCTCCTTCAGATTTCTCCTCGAATTACAGAACTGTCTGATTTGAATGCTGGAAAAAGGTTACTTTCTCAGATCTGTCCCACAGATTTTCAGTCACACAGAACTTGAGCAATAGCTCTTTGCATCAGATACTTCAGGCTAATATCAGTTAAAACACATAAAGACAGTTGCAGCGTGAAAAATAAAAGCATAGTTAGTAGGAGAGAAAGAAAAGCAAATTAAATGGGAAGAGGCCAAATAAGATAGAGCAAGCACAAGTCCAAGTGAAAGAAAATTAACAGAATATGAAGAGTTTGGATGGATGAGGCTCTAATAAGGAGTCTGACTGACATAAAAGATTTAGTTGATGGGGGGTTTTTGCATGCTTATGAGAAAGCCAACATTGTAATCAGACTAAATTAGCATGCACAAGGCTGAAAAAGAGTATTTAGTCACCTAACATGAATCTGAATGTAATAAACAGTGACAATTCATCATTCAGTGCCAAGACTGATTTGAATCTCTACACAAGTGAGAAGACCATCAAAAATGGGAAAAATAATAATTCTAGAGATAATAGTGATAAACACATTCCGACAATAACAACGTTTCATATACTTTTAATGTCAGAGTCTAGCCGCTTCATAATCTAAATAAAATATTCTGAGCTACAGTTCAATCTGGGAAAGTACTTCTGCCTTTTTCTGGTTGAAGCATTGTTCAGCTGGGAAGACGCTTTCTTGTCAGCCAAAGAGACACACACATGCCTGCCCAAACAGAAACTCTGTATGTATTTTTCAAGAAACCCCTGTCAATTTCACAACACTACCAGCAGCTGTTCAACACCTCTCTTACCTGCACAACAACCACCTGAATGGACACATGATCTGGGAGGCGGATTGGTGCTCGAAAATACTGTGATAATGCAACCAGAAGATGAAGTATTGCTACGAGGCTTTTAGCATGAACAGCTGAAATAGATATTAAAAGCACAAGTTACAAACTGCAGATTAAGTAGGGCACACATTTTTACATTTTAGGATGTAGGGATTATGGGACTCTTTTCCTCCTGTCACCTGGAGCCTCGGGGCACTTCTAATACACCTCACCTTTACTGGTCTCCTCCTGTTCAACAGGTCATGCGAATGCAGCCCAGTCAGTAATAAGTGTCAGCACCAAAGCATTAGTTTTTGCAGTATGTCTGGAAGCCATAGGCTCGTGCAGATGGAAATCTAAAGCTAATCCAAAAGCCAGATTTCATGTACAGCAGTTTAAGCACTGTCTCTGCGTTCTCCTTGCCTTTCCTTTATTCTCTTTATTTCAATAAGGATTTACGGACTATCAGAAAGATATTTTTGTACTCATAACATGCACTTACTCATTTTTAAGTGTCACAATGTCTGCAGGATGATAAATGAGCCTATTTTGGCAGAAGCCTTAAGCAATAACTTACTAAACTCAATGACTCAAACATTCCTCATGAAGTTGTTACAGTTCTTGTTGTTGAAGCTTTTTCACAGCAGGTTTCACATGCGTAGTTAACACTAACACAACTTACAAGATATCAAAAGCCATATGCCATATGCAGGAAATCCATAAGTATCTGCAAGTGAATCATTCCTAATTTTTATAATTGCCTTTCTTCTTTTTCTAATTTGTTTTTGCATTTATAGTCTTTCCCCAGAGTAATATTTCTGAATGATCTTTCATAGCTACAGTACAGTGCACTTAGGTTTCATATACTTGAGCTAACCAACAACTACTACCTTACTTCACTGTAAAGCAGGATCAGATTAACTGAGACATCCTTCTTCATTATCTTCCAATGCAAGTCTCAACTATGCCACATGGAGATAGCCATTCATCTGAAATGTGGTATCACTGTCAAATTTTGCTGCTGTGCCAGTGGTCAAGGATGAGGTGCTTTAGTGGAACACTAGAAAGATGTCTGTTTGCATAAAACCGGCGCGTGCTACAGCTGGCTCCAGCTGCTGCTGTCTATCTCTACTTTAGCTCTAAAACACATGTAAAACATTAAATTAAAACTAGAAGTTAAATTGTCAAGCCACACCAAACACCCTGCCTCCCGTTGCAAGACAGAGAATGGAAAAAACCTGGGAGGAAGCTGAAGAGAAATGGGGACAGAAAACTCAGTGGGACCACACGAAGGCAGAGATGCCTAATGTTCACTCTTCCTCCCCTGAGCTATTTCTCTCCCTCTCACTAATTTGTTGGAGACTGAACAGGATACAACACAGCCCAGCCGTGGTAGACAGGTATAGGAGACAGGGAAACTGCTACATACTGGTGAGGGCATTCACTGGTGTGAAATGATTCTGGATACCAAACTTAAAACAGGTTAAGAGGTCTAATTTTCTAGAATTGATAATAACCTGCTTCGCAACACATATGTAGTAAAAATGTCCTGTGCTGGGCCACAGAGGGCATTTCTATTAGATATAACTATATTCATTTTTAATACAATAAAACAGGAAGGATACGGTCCTAATCTTACTGAGAGTTTTCTAATAAAAATTAGTGGTTCAGATTTAGCCTTAAACGATCAGAAATACTATTCATATCTATGCTGCAAATGTTACACAAATAAGTCATATGACCTGACTCTCCTTTTGCCTATCTACTACATTTATGCAGGTACTTGCCTGTTTCAACAATTTAGTAACAGAAAACTTAAGCTGGTATGCATATGGACTTTAGAGCAGAAATACCATACTTTGACGGACTGAAGAGACACATTATTTAAATTGGAGGTTGGCGACCAGTAAAGAGGGTAGAGTGTAACACAGCTCGAAGTGCCCTGCAGAGCAGCTCCTGCAATAAATACCAGGTTTCAGCCTTTCCTTATCATTGGATATTTTGTAATTCCAGATAGCAGCTATAAACACTCAGCTGTCAACAAACAAGAACAGCATAGAAAACATGCAACTTACAGTCAACATTCCATTTAATGCTTCTTGGAGGGAGTTTAAGGGTTTCGTTGATCTTTTCAAGTACTGTCTGTAGCTTCTGTTTCTGAGCAATTTCAGACTGAGTAACTTCAGCAACGTTCAGCTTCTCACTTTCAAGTTTTTCTGAAGTGATAATAGATATAAAAACAGAAGAAAAACCCTGAAGAACACAAAGACATCCCATGCATCCAGATGCACATTCAAGAGGTACTGGACTTTCTAGTTTTAAAATTATCTAGTTTTCCTTCCATAGCCACTTCTCTCCCTCCCTACCTCCCCACTTCTAAGCTCCTATCCTAAAGATACAGTTCACATTTTCCCTTTATTTACCCATTGCTAAGGGGAAGGCCAAGTATTAATTAAAACCACACTACCAACTAACAAGTATTTTCTGTAATTCCCGTTTGGGAACACCAGACTCTGAAGTAAGGCCCGTTACTTCTATTGCTACTGGATAAAGGACATTCTGTATGCAAGCAGCTTGTACAGCAGACCATCAAACCTACGAAAGATACACCAACTTCAAGAAGATTTGTTTCATTGGTCTCACTCTTCTGGCTTCTCCCTCAGACTCAGGAGACATAAAAATTGCACTCGGCTTGTTTGTGATAAAAGTGAAGTGATACCACATTCAGAGAGGTGGAGGATGCGTGCAAGAAATGTGAACAAGTATTTCTGGAGGTATGAAAACAACTAAAATCTCCGGCAGTTTCTTTCTATAAAACCACAGCTCTTTTCTGCATTCAAAATTTGCAGAAGATGAAGTATGTTCTATTTGCAGAAGAACATACTTCATGAATCAGTTTGTTACTAATTAGCACAAATTGCTAGGTATATACGAACATGGCTTAGTGTTTACCATTAAATAACAAGCAAAGATAATTTAGCAGTAAATGCTCCCTGATCACAACAACAGAAACAAAATGCTTGGTCACCTATCAATTTACTTCTATGAAGGAATATCTTATTAACAGATATCTTATTTGGGAAAAGCCAATCTTGTTCTCATCAAAGCCAAGTAGTATCTTCCCAAAGAGCCTGAGCTAGCAGCCTGTGCATCCTGCCTGAGATGCTATCCCATGGGTTTCTTGTGCTTCCACAAAAATCAATCTGTGTATACTCTCACAAGACCAAAGTCTTCAGTTAGCATAGACCTGATCCGTAAGGAATTAACTGTAATGGAAAAGATTCTACTGAAATCAGTAAGTGCTGGATCAGTATATGCATATTTAGAGTCAGGCTGTATCTGATATGTGTTCTTTGGGGTTTGAGTGAAGTCACTGGAGGTCTGCCCATGATAATAAAATTGCTCAGTCTGGGGCATATCCAGCCCATCACAATATATTCAATAGCTTAACCATTCATAGAAGTCTGTGTAGTCTTTATTAGAAGTGCTCACATGATGTTTCAAGATTCATTTGAGATACTGAGAAGAAATTTACTGGAGACTTTATGAGCTGTAATAACTAAGAAAATGGCTTCCAAGCCAACAGTTAAAAAAGCACATGCCAGCTCTGCATTAGCAGTTTCTTTTCTCTATCTGTTTCTCAGCTGAAGCTCAGTTTGCAGTCCACTGGGTACCATTACCTCAGTAATGTTAAAAGCCAGACATCAAATCAGAAAGAAATTCCAACTTTCCAAAGGAACTTTGCAATGTGAATAAACTACAGTATGGAACCAGCAGAGATTAAAAACATCCACCGTTATACTGGAAATACCCTTGCCTTGAAACTTTCTTTCCACTTGTAACATGGTTAAGTTTGCACAGCACATGCAGATGATAAATTTAATTGGAGTGAATACTGTTGCCAAGAAAAGAACCTTCCCTCTCTAGCACCCCAGGTAGGCTTTATGCTGTTCTCATCAGCTACAGAGCACCACACATTGCACTGTACCTATAAGGACTGTGCATACAGCCTATTGCTCAAGGGTCTCATAATACAATGCTATTTTTATATCACTTAGTGGCATAAATGTAAGATGAAACCAAGGCTCCTCTGTAGGAACAAGTTATCCACTTACTGACAAAGTGCCCCAACAGTGTGCACATAGATTTTTTTCTTACCAAATAATTTCTGCAATACTTGTCCATCATACAGGTCTTCAGCCAAGTCTTTCACAATAATCCTCTCTCCTACCAACACATCATTAATCCAGTCAATTAATACCTATATGGGAAACACAAATTTGGCAGTATTACACACTATTCATTAGCAATTTAAAACACATCATTTTGTACAATGATGAAAATATTTAGCAGAAAGAATACCAAAACTGCAATGGCTCAAAATACAAGCAGTCTGAAATACCATCAGAAGAAAATAGGAAGGATTTAGGAAGGACTCTTCCAAGGTAGCTGTGTCAATGCACCACAATATCTAGACAAACAACAACTTGATGAAGTGCCTTCTGGAGTAAAATCTGTCCTTCGCTTTCACTAGTATTTTAACACTGTATTGTGAATCCAAAGGTGTTGAAGTAGGTTGTAATGAAGTTCCCTGCTAGAATCACAAAGACTACAAGGGAAGTCAGGGTGACTGTAGGATTGGGGGTAGGATGGGACTAAGAACTCAGGATTTTAATTCAAATCCTTAAGTATCCACATGCCATATCTAGAGAAAGATACTTCAACAAATGACCTTCCCATTTCACTGGGATGTATGCACAACCTGGTTTCATTTAATTAATATCTAAGCAATACTTTGAAGTGTTCAAACAAAAAAGTCAGGGACAGTATTAAAAATAGCTTCAGTTTCTTGAAAGTGTTTGCATGCTTTTCATTACCTTCATTAGTTCTTGTAATTTTGGGTCATTTCTTGAATTTGGATCAACCATTGTTCGGACTTCATTTTCCTCTGGAAGGTTTTAAAGAAAGATATTAGAAACTATTACAGGCATGAAACTTAATTTTACATCAAGCTTTTATGTTGAGATGTAAAATTGTTGTGAATTACCTAGCATAGTATCCTCAGGGTCTAGTTCAAATGGAATTGGACTGAGAGGTAAGTTAATGGCATTTATTCCTTCTTCCTGTAATTCAGATACTAGGAAATAAAAAAGAAGAGCTTGGTCAAATTTCAATTCAATTTTCCTTACTATTTCACTCTTGCTAAAAGTAGCATTAATTGTCTTAATTTCTTTATAAGAACATGACTCTATTAGATAAGCCATTAGGTATAATTAAAGTAATAAAATATAGCTAACAAAAAAAGGAGGCCCAGTCAACAAACCTTTACTTGTATATTTTTTCATGGATAATGGTACACAAATCAACACAATTTCCTCAAGTCTTTTCCAGGATAAGGCTCATTGTCCTCAAATTTTGAAAGGCTCACTTGCATTTTAATAGTCTTGACATTTTAAACTAATGAATCATCCTAGCTGAGGGAAATTATTATTGCTTTCAGCTATGTCACCCTTGCTCTGGAGACGCTTCAAGTTTAGCTACTTGAGAGGAGCTGGATCTGGCTATATATCCACACAGGAGCTGCCAGACTGATAGAACTATTTGCAGCACATAGCTATCTCTGTTGTTCAGGTCAGAGACCAGCTGAAGCAGACTGTGGGATGCTTCTGGCCTGTGTTCTTCGCCTTTTCTTTAGCAGATACCACAGTAGCAAGACACAGGTGTAAAATGATAAACCTTCAAAAGTACTGCCTTAGTGTGGAGTCCAGACATAGGTTGAGATAGGACTTGGATATGGGAATTGCAAAGTAATCCAAAATCCCACAGTTTGGAGATGCTCACAGTTGTCAGGAAATATGGACTCGTATTTCTTACTCAGCCAAAGTCCCCTAATGCTGTGAAAACCAATATTCTTGTAATACATGCTCTGAGAACAGAGGAACAGAGCGATCCAGAGAAGCATTGAAACAGTCCTGCACTAGTTCTGTACTGCACAGGTTCTATACTTTTACAGTTCATCCCTCTGCTCACCTCATAGGTTGCAAAGACAGACCCCTTGCTTCACTGCCCAAGCGTCTCCGTATAAGGGAAGAGAATAAACAGAAACAAGCCAATACACTAATCCTGCCACTATGGAAGAACAAAGAGTGCTATGCAGGGAGGGCTGCCACTTTGGTGATCAGACAAGCCTGTACCTTGTTTTGTGACCAAGAAATTTGTACAAACCTGACTTATCAAACCAGGGAAGAGTTTCACTGCCTTATGTAGAAAGCCTTTTAGAAGACAACTCAAGACATGGTTTTATTTTTTTTCCTTAGCAATTTTCTTAGGCTTTGGAACAGGCTGCCCAGGGCAGTGGTAGAATCCCCATTCCTGAAGCATTCACAAACCCTGTAGATGAGGCCCTTAGTGACATGATTTAGTGGTGGACTTGACAGTGCTTGGGAATGGTTGGACCTGATAATCTTGAAGGTCTTTTCCAACTTTGCTGATTCTATGATTCTACATGTGACAAGTAACTAATGTTCTGACCACTCATTTTCCAGTATACAGACCTTTAATGGAACTGGCTATTAACACAACTGTTCCAGTTCAAACTTAAATAACTTAATTCAACTATTCTGCATGTGTCCTAAAGATTCAGTTAGCTGTATGCACCTTCTGACATGAATATACGATTTATGTGCAGATGCAGATTCAACATCTAACATTTCAGCTCTACTAGCTGAAGTTTTGCTCAGTTTATTCTGAAAATTACAGAAGCAATTTAGGTTTGGAGAAGACAGCAAGTAGAAAGTGACAGTAGAGATCTTGGGTTTTGTTCCTGGTCCCTTGACTGCCACGTAAGTTAGCTTTTGGAAAACAGTTTTACCTCTCTGCCTTAACTCCCTGTGTGCAGTAAGTACAGCTAAGTTTCACATGAACACTGCAATAATTAAGTCAGTTAGTGTGATAACAGTACTTAAAATATTCCAAATATTTTCTATGCTTTGTGAAATGTTTCGTGCTCTGCCAGATGAAATGCCTGTGCACGTTTCAAGAGCAGCCTCTACGAAAGGGCTCTATGTACGTACGATTCATAGCAATAATGGCTGTTAGAATGCTTACTTTTAATTGTACAAAAGTAACTTTGAGAAATCCACTACCTTCAGTACGGAAACACTAACTTCACTTCACACACTCACCCTGCTTTTGTATCTATAAAATATAAATATTGAGCAGCTCTAAGGAGTCATAAAATAACACTGACAATAATAGTTCCCTTGATTGTTGTATATCCTCTAAAACTGATGGCTAAGAGCAATAGACCAAATTAATCCCTTATGTAAATCCACTGAGTTCTGAGGAGTTATAGCAAGGATGAATTTGGTCTAATGTGCACAATCTCAGGAACTGTTTACACTTAATGGCATTTTTTTGAACTGATAGCACTCCTTAGAGAAAATCACTGTTGGTTTTATTAACCCTGGTTATGAACATAAAAACACCAGTGGCTAGAAAACTTTCATGTGCAGGTCTTTCTGCGCTGAAATGTTTAGTTCATGGAGGACTTCTGCACAAAGATTCCTGGGCAGAAAATGTTATTTGGGTTCTTTTTCCACATCAATCCCAAGAGGGAGCATAGTAAGAAATCTGTTCAAGCCAACTGGCTTCACTGAGCAGTCCTATCCCAAAGGGCTGGATGCTTTGCTTGGGCAAGTCACAGTAGGGGAAGCAGTCAGCTCATTTTCCTAGTAAAGGACAGTGGGAAAAGCTTTTGGCTTCCCTCCCCAAGGTGTGACTCACTGGCACAACTCGCTGACACTTCTCCAGGGAGACTGAGTGGACCTTTCAAGGCTGAAAGTTCTCTAAGGCATTCTTTACTAGGTCCACTAAACCTCCCCAGATTTGTCCTCCAGTGTGCACAACTATTACTTTTAATAACATGACCTTCAACATACTATCAGAGTTTCTGATAATGAAATAAACTAAAACCTACCATATCTTGCAAGGAAAGGGTACATAAAATACAAATAAAATAATAATAAATATACACAAGAAACTAATACATCGATCTCTTCTAGAATGCATTGCAAGTGTTATGTTTATTGTACAGCAGGGGCTAACTGATGCTTTGCTGTATTCAGGTATGCACAAGTGTGGTCTTATTCCCCCAAGCAGGTCACCCAACTCACATACATCTCTCACACCTGCCTGAGGCATATACAGAACCTACCCAACACATCTCCAGATGATCCAAAGATCCCAGATGGATCCAGTTTGCCAGAGAGGACAGCTCTTCCAGAGCCACTGCATTCTGCAGTGTACAACCATGCCCAAGGTTGGTATTAGTTCTGTAATAAAGACTCCTTCTGCCCTCCTGTCTCCTACAAGCAAAAAACATGATGGAGAAACCCTGAGCTTGATAGCGTCTTTTCCTTTCTTTCCTGATAATGAAGAGAAAACATCTAGCTACAGATTAGTAATACTACTAAAAGGAGCAGGTAAGAACACACGCATTATAACAAGTTGTACGTAAATGGAGAGAAAATGTATTATGTAGTATAGCCTCACTTTCTAAGAATTTCCATCAAAAATGTTCCATGACAAACCACTATTATACACTTAGGTGTTTATAGAGGAACCACAAAAATGTGATTGAGGTTAAGAGTTTGCATACCACATTTTCAGCAGACGAATCAATTTTTCAGCTGCTTTTCATTAATTTAAATTAATTTTCATAAAAATCACTTCAGCAATTTAGCATTTTAATAAAAACAAAGCACATGTTTGTGATCGTTTTTGCAGCAGCCGAAATTAAAATACAATCATACAATTTCTTGAAATACTTTGAGGGAGGACTTGGAGTATCAGTAAGACCTCCACTCTGAGACTTAAAGTATAAAGACCCAGGAAGGGACACAGCCGCAGCAGTTCATTTATACAGCGGTTGCCAGAAGGCAGACCAGTGCACAGAGGTCTGTGGCAGCTCCTCCGAAGGACAGTATCCACACAGTTGTCTGCTTGATATCGAGCACGCTTGGCCACTGGACGATCCCAGCAATTAAGAGTTAAGAGCACCTTTCTGTTCCCACCCTCTGCTGCAGCCCAGATACAGTCCTGTGAGTCAGCTACCATGGGGCTTGTTTTCGTTATGCTTATATTGGCAAGATTACAACCTCATCCTTTGGATGCAAGAGGAAAGCCCAGTCCTTTGTGGGTTTTTTATAGTCACCATGCTGAGTGGAAGTGGGGGTTGAACATACGTTTGAAGCAAGACCCTCAAAAGCAACAGAGCTACACATGGACCAGACAAATCTTCATGGATTTGCAATGTGAAAGTCCCAGTTTTAACTCTGGATAAGGAAAGGTCACTTCTGCTTAGACTTCTGATTCAGCTTCACATGCCAAACTTGTTACGATGTAATCAAGTGCAACTCCACTTCTATCAGCTGTCAACAGACTTCCTTCTATCATGCCAGCACCAAATTTGGCCCCAGAGCTGAGGAGCCCACAAGCTTGTATCAACAGCAACTACAGTGGCTATTTTAAGGTGGATAGGGTTCTTACTGCTCTAGATGCCATAGGATTACAAGGTCATAAACCTATACTATCAAATCCACACGGGTGCTCTGAGCCAGACTTTGCCCTTTGATGCGTGCATCCCACTGCCATTGAAACCATTGGACGCCAAGCACATCTGAAAGTGGAGTACTGCCCATACGGTTTAAATTGGCTTAATTTCTCTAGAACATGCAGCCTGTTGCTCCACATTGTATTTAGCAGACAGTTTCATTTGGGTTTTTTACTTGTTTATTTTCTGTGCTGAAGGCTTTTTGCTGCCCTGCTTAGTATTCAGGGCTTAATGTTATTCTGATTTGAATAAAACACATCTAATTATTTAACTGAGCTCAGAAATGCCGTATCACCCAACGCATTCTCTGTGGTTTAGACATATTTTGGCATATCTATCCAAAGAATCATAAAAGCAATACAGCAAGATGTAATGTTAAATGGTCTCTTTTGAATGCTACAGCCATGTCTTTCCATATAATTGATTCCTTACTTACAAAACTAAAATTACTCAAGCGCTACAACACTAACAGATCAATTCTGAAAGCCTGTGATTAACTAGAACCAAACCCTAATACTGGAGGATCACAATGACACAATGCTTCTAACCTCAATCTTTCAAAACCAGAAGATTTAAATATATGCATGTAAACCTACATAAACATATACATACATGCTTCTGCAGTTCTTTAACTGTCTTTTATTCTTAACATAAGGGTTTTCCATTCAAGGTTGTCTCTGCCACTTTTAAGGTTGCAGATACTTTGTTTTGGCCTCAGGGGGGTTGAGGGAGAGGGGAAAGGGTGTGTTTTCATAGTGGTTTGGTTTGATTTGGGTTTTTTTGATGGAAGCTGAGATTTGTTGACATTCACAGGAGTCCAGGAGTTTAAGCTTCCTATAAAAAGTCAAACAACAAACTACCTGATACTGTAAATTTCTATGGTAGACAGTAGTTTCATGCGCCATACTTTAAGCTACTCTTCCCTGGAACAAGCACAGCTTGGGAGGCTAGCTGCAGACACCATACTGCCAGACTAACACTGGATATTTGTATATACACCCACATTCAAACATGCGTGCTTATGCTACATACATTGATGTTTGTAGTCAGCAATTTTCTAAACAGGCAGTTTAGAAAAATGCTGATTTTCAATAGGAAATTTATAGCAGACAGAGATGTTCGCTCAATCAGAGTTGAGCCAAATGCAGATGAATTGGTTTTGGTTTCATATTCTCTTCACTGGGTGCAAATTTCTCATAAATGCTTATGACCTTACTGGCTTGCCTCTGCAACCACTTGTGTACCAGAGCAGCTTTACTACTCCCACTGACTTGATAGTCTGTGATGCAGACTTGAGCGTCAATGACTGTATCTGCACAGACTTCAGTGGATTTATGCCAGTTTACACCAACTCACTTTCAATACTATTTTCCCTCACATACCCCAGTTTGACACCCCAAAGTAATTCCAGTGGAATAATTCTGAATTTTTACTGCCAAATGTGAAAAGAGATTCAAATCACCTGAGATGGCCAGAGAATAAGAGGAAAAAATACAATTAGGAAAAGCATTTTCAAATAGTCCTAGTTTAAGTTTTTACAGAATTAAACTATCCAAAACTTATGCAATTGTTTTCTGGACCATCCATTCAATTGTTATTTTCTAATGCTTGTGTGTGTGCATCTTATAAGTCCACAAAAGGAAAAGAAAATATTAATCTAAAATGGTCTAATTTTCTTGAATACATAATTCATCCAATATGGACTCTGGCAGCTCAGCTTTAACTCCAAAACAAAAGAAATCCACACAAAAGACAATAAATCTGCATTACACATGGTACTAAAATGATCCAATGAATTTATAGATGTTTACAAGTTTGCAGAGTGTGACACAGTGTCCACCAGAAATTTGATATTCACAGCACAAAACATCATAAACATATGTCTGCAGCTACAAAGGGGCCTTTTTATGTGGGGATGACTGTTAAAATTGTCTTCAGAACATAAACCTGAAGTTGTAAATGCTGTTCCCCATTTATTCTCCAGGACATAACAAATGAGGAAAGAAAAGCAGAGATATTTTGCAATTGAAAATGTTTCTCAGGAAATGATCTGTACAGGAACATCATTCTCATTCCATTAACTGCTGACTCCAAGCCAACCATTTGTAAAAGTAAATAAATATGCAAACTGGCTGACAACAATGTGCCTGTCTTTAATGTTACTGCATTAGTACCCATTCTCCAAAAAAGAATCTATTTTCTTTTCTCATTTCTCCATTAAACCAAACATGACATACACACAAAAAGAACGGGTGAAATGCTGCTCACAAAAAGAATGGCAGAAATGCCACAATTTAATTTTCATGTATGCAATACAAATTAAATGCTTATTGCCTTAAACTTTCTTTAAAGTCCAAAACTACTCTAAAGTACTGCAGTGACTAGCTTGCTGTTACTTTCTTTTTTACAGTTAGCAGCAAAAAAAGACCCTCCATAGATTGACAGATGTCTGGTCTGAGTAGGTAAAAACCAACAAAACAGGAAATAACTCAGTCCTTTTAGAGAGTGCATGTGATTTTCTTTGCCATGTCACAAGTACCTTCATTAAGCCATACAGGCTTTCACATTTCATTTCGGATGAAGGTTCTTTCTCAGAATTTTCCTGTAGTTTCTGAGAGGTAGCAAGTGTTGCAGTGTCAAGCTAACACAGATGCCAGTCATTCCAATCATTCCTTCAACACATTCTCTCAACACATCTTTCGAAATACATAAGCAGTATCTGCAGATGTTTTAAAAAGCCTGTCACCCTACAGGAGTGTTTCAAATACCACTAAAACCCCCAAAACACAAAACCAGCATTGGGAACAAATACAGACAAGCACTCAAATGAAATTGACTTTTTTTCCCGCACTGAAGAACAAACTATGCATATAAGAAACACTGTGACTATCCCAAGTCCTTATCAAAATGTGTTGCACTGAATCCAATTCCAGCCTAAAAACTCCTCAAACAACCTCAGATACATTGGTAGGGTCTCTGTGCAACAGACACCTAGAGATTATTAAATGGTCTGCACATGGTATCCCTAAATGCAAAATATCTTACTGAAACAAACCCTTTGACAATTTACTGAGATACTTAAGAGAGATTTATTGAGATATCTCAGAACTACATGGAGTGCTCTGGGGATATATGGAGACAGAAGAGACAATGTTTGTATCTTCCTCACCAATACTTCGCAAATTGTAATAAACCCAGAGGCAGCAAAATCCAGAAGAGAGTCAGACAGATCGCCTGGCGCAGTCCTAACCCAAAGCAAGTAGAGGCAAGTTCATTCTATACACTCACCAGCTTGCTGCAATAGTTTTTTCCAAATACTGTGGAGTGGAGAAGCTGATTTTATTTTATGACTGACTTGCCTCGTTCTCTGAATCACCACCAGCCAGCTAGTAGTAGCTATTCCAACATCAACAAGGGGCGCTCATGCAGAAAAGACAAAACCAAGGATCTGTTCCAAGAAGTCTTTCCCAGCTCAACAAGTTCTAGCTATTCCTAAGAGAAAATCCAAAAATAGTTCTTAGGAATGTGAGGGCATACTAGTAGCAAGCTGAGGATTTCCTGAATTTCTTGCTCTTTTCTTCTTGTGTATATAAACCCTGGTTTTGACGGAGAAAAAATTAGGTGTCAGATCCACTGCATCTCAATAATCTAGATGACTACTACTTCTTGGAAGAATTAGAAAAATTACATTTACTGGAAAGTTACAGTTCTTTCTCAGGGACTGCAAATTGGTTTATGTATCACACACGGCCACTATTTTCAAACTGTACTTTCTGGAGCTACTTGTGCTTTAATGTAAGCATCTGGTCATCTTCAAGGAATGACTTTGCAACAAAGGATCAAAATATCTGTAGTAAATGACCAAGTATTTCTACACCCCAGAAGGCAAAAAGCAGAAGCAAAACCCACTTAAATATCTTCTGAGAGCTGCTCATGCTTGAAGATCTTTCTTTGGTATTAAAGTCAATCAAGATAAAGTTTCAGGGTGACACCAGGGTGCTGGACAAGTAGCAAACAAAAGAGTGACCCTCAGAAATTAAAATAATAATGGATACAAATATGCAAATGTATTATCTACTTGCACAACTAGTGGTTTACAGTCCATGCTTTGCTACCTTCTGCATCAGCGCTGAGCATCTAACCATGGTTTACAGATTCAGTACAACAAATGAGAATTGACTTGCTGTATCTAATTCTTTTTTCCCCTCCATTTTAAAGATTCCGACTTCTTGCTACTTTAGCGTTTGTGTCAAACTTATGGCTTCTAAAAGTCTCTGCAGCGTGTCCTAGGGAATTTCAAGGACAGAATCAGGGAACTGGGATCTAGACACACCTTCCACATGATAAAACAACGCTGTAGCTTTGGCTGGATCAACAGAAACCCACCTACATTCTTAAAGCAAACGGGCTGGATTTAGTGAGGACAGCAAAATGAAACATTAAAATGGCAGAAATACATCATTTATCATGCTGAAGAGTACATACCCTTTGGGGGGTTCTCTTGACCAATTGTCCTGGGTTCAGCAGTAGCAGGCTGAAAGCCAAAACCACAGGACTGCACCAGCTACTAAGAAGGAAAAAAATGACTGCTACTGGTGAACCCAGGACACCAATGTAGAGGTTAATGTGCATTTGACAACAGAAAAACTTCAGGCTTGGACTGTTTCAGAAAGGACTACAGAAAAGGTAAACTTGTTTCACCATCCTTATTTCGTATCAGTGTGCATCATTTACCAAGACGCACATCTGATGAGTGGAAACCCTCCTGTTCTTACCAGCCATATAGCATGTAGGGTCATTTCAGGGACTGAGAGGAATATATTAGGGCTATGGCAATGCCTAAGTAGAGGGAGGACTTTGGTCAGCTGGCATAAATCACAGTGTGCTGTGATCAATAGTATGGCTGTGGTATTCTTCTAAAACACATCTGCACAGAAGTGTAAGATCATGATGCAAGACAGGATTTTTGTAGCACAAACTGGAAACTACGCCCAGCTTAGGAAAGCAGAGTTAGTTCTCATTTTACACAGGAAATAAATCAACACTTTCCAGTCTATGGTCTCAAATCCCTTAATCAGAATTAATTCATTTAACTTCCCACCAAACAGAAGAAAATAGCATTATCCCTATTCTGCAGCATAGAAAGTGACGTACTTCAAGATTAGATACATCTACATGTTTCCTTTCTGAAGACACAAGTTGCACTTGCAAAATAGAAGCTAAGCACATAAAAATACAATCTATAAGGTTATGCTTAGCCTGACACAGAATGGACAGGAATTCTTGTACCTTTTGTTTCCAAACCCATTATCATAGCTAAGAGAACACCCTTGTTTTCATACAACTAGTGCTAATGATTTTTCACCCAGTCCCGTGCCTTGCTCTTCACAGGCACTGCCTGGTACCCTCCTGCGCATTCCTGACTTTGCTCATTTCCTTCAAAAACTCAGACAGCTGCTCCAACTTACAAATGCCCTGCCTCAAAAAAATAGCTTCCTGAATTGTTCATCTGATTACAGTGTTCGCATATTTCTTATCAGGAAACAAGCTGCAAGCAATGTAAGCACCATCAATGTAAGGGTAAATCCACAGCTCTGAACTGCACATGCATTGCAACTCTTTTCCAAGAGATTTCAAACAAGCTGCAAGCTCAGAGCAGCAGTTGGTACCACCTGTCAAACGCTGTCAGATATAGGAAACACCACTGTGTAAACTACTATCTGTTAAATCCACTTCATAGGTTGCTGTCATTACCAATATATCAATTCTAGCATGCAAAACATTCATACCAATAGTAGATGTGACTGTATTTGCTGCTTTGCAGGTGAACACACCAAAAACTGCAATTGAATCATTCAAGTAAATAACCTTTTTTTACTCCATAGTACTAACACATTCAAAATTTCTCAGAAATAATCTGCAGCCTTCAGCTGTTGATGTCATAAATGAACTTATGCTAATATTCCTATTAGGAAGTGTTTAGTACTAAAAAATTTTCATTTTAATACATATGAATATTAAAACTTACCTACTGCATCATACATAGCCCATTAGAAAATTGCTATCTCAAGCATGCTTTTGACTACAAATGACAATTTTCCCTGAGTGGAAGTTCAAATCATAAAAATTACTATTTTCACACTAGATTCAGTACTACTAAAGGACTGAATGTGTATCAAAATGAAGTTAATAGAAAACACATACTCTTATGAAATACCACTAGGATGAAACATCTAATTCTACCTCATATTGTAGAAATATTTTCATGGAATAGTTTTCAAAATTAATAAACTATTGTATACTTCCTCTTTTCCCCAGGAAAAACAAGTCTGACAAAAGGAAGAAGAAAACAACCTCCCATTCTTATCTTCAAATTATCATAGAACAAAAATAACTACCATTCCAAAAATACAAGGTCAGAAAACAATACTCCTAAAGTATCACAGAAACGATGATGAAAAATAACTGAGTCAGCCTAGTCTCCTACCTTTAGGGCAAAATGCTCCACAGCCCATCGTAGGGTCGCTGGGCCACGCTCATAGTGCATCGCAGGGAGACCTGCAGTCTATAAGGTGTCTGAAGCCCGCTGCTGCTCTGCAGGCCACTTTGCTGCTGCTCTGTAGAGAAGCTGTATTAGCTTTAGAGTCTGTTTTCCAACAGAATGGTCCAAGCACATCACAACTCTCGGCTCAGAGCATCGCTTCAGAACAAGTGACTGACTGCCGATATAATTTAATATGATGCCACATGAGACTCATAGACCATCTGCAAAAGAAACTAAATCTGTTTTTTGCAGCTTGGTAAGTTGCATTCTGAATGCTGGAATGTAATTTTGACTGTGTGCTTTTGTTATCAGTCATATAAAACGCCCAAACAGCAAGTGTAAAGCACACATTTTTACCAGTATCAGTCTGTTCCTGTTGTAGGTTAACTTACACCTTTTCCCCATACTACTTAATAAAGTCACAATTCCCTTCACAGCGTAGGAAAGGTGGAAGGCACAGACATGGCAATATTGGAAGTGAAATTTACCTTTTGGTTTGTTTTTTTTTTTTTGGGGGCGGGGGTAGAACAAAAAGCTGGTCAACAAGAGCTACAGAATCCTTGAATCCTGTTACCAGAATTGAGATGCACATGTGATATTACCAAATTCAGCTCCTGACCGCAGTACCCCTTTCTCTAGAAATACTTCCCTACTGCAATAATTAGCAAAACTCACATGGAATGAGGATTAAGCCTAAACAGGCAAAAGCACGTAAAAAGCTAAAAAGCAGAGGACAGCACAGGTATGAGCCATTAAAAGAATAATAAACTACCGGTAAGAAATGAACTAGTTTTATGGGCTCTGGGTCCTGCCAAAGAGGGACAGTAATGAAAAGATAATCTAAAGCAATTACTTACTCTGCTAGAAATCAAATAGCTATGAAGTTTTCTACAGACTACAACTTTTCAGAAGCTATAAAATGTTCAAGTGTCTATTTCAACTTGGAGAAGGATGAGAGAAGTGACACATCCCTGGCTCACTTCTAAGTCGTGGAAAGTGGTTACCTTTCTAGTTTCCAATTGAACTTCATTTAAAATGCCAGTGCCAAAAGGCAAGTATGGAGAACTGAGAGGTACTTATTGTTTAGGGTTATTCAGCTGTGCTACACAACATTCCTCCCCCAGGTTTCATATCAGATGTGATTTCTTGCAGAAAAAGACACAGAGTTCCCACAACTGTCTTGAAACCACAGTCTTTGTCAGTTCTAAGGGATCTCTGATACACACTGGTCTGCAGCTACTGGGTTACTCCTAAGAGCAGCGTTCCCCCCTAACAGTCCTATTTCATGCTATACTCACAAGTACTAATGGGGCTCCCCATTCTGACTCCTGGAGCCCCCACTGCTTTTTGGAACTGAGAAACTGGATTGCTGAACTGCTGAATAACAGCATTCAATTACAGGACAATACTAAGATGGTCATTCTGTATCAAGCTTTCCTTTTCTTAATTTCTGAATAGAACCACAAATGCCCCAGATAGTTATTATGGCAATCCTGTTTAGTAGGTAAGTACAGCTAAAGGAAAACCACACTCCACTTGAAACATCACAGAGGATGCACTGAAGATGGTTAAGAAAATTCAGAGTCTGAAGCCAGAGGAACCTACATCTTCAAATCAACCAATTTTATAAGTGACTATTTATAAAGTGGCATGTAGAAAATAGCTATTTTATAAAAAAGTAGTGGAAGAAAAGAAAGTTGGTGGGTTTTTTTATGGTAAGTTTTTGTACCTACAGCCAAAAGATCATGTACAGGTACATTTCTAATAGGTGTAGATACAGTAGAGTAAGAAAGGTACAAATTAGCTAAAGCAGAGCTGCTTTCTCAGAGGGCATAACATGGCAAGAAGTTGACAGCAGCAGGCATGAAGGGTATAGGTTGGGGACCAAGCAGAGAATTTAATCGTATTCTCTGTAATCCATTGCCACTGCCACAAACACAAATTCAAGGGGGACTTAATTTCCAATTCCTGTAATCTAACAACAACAACAAACCATCATTCAAAAAGCCTGTGCACTTCCTCCTTCCCTTAGCACAGATCACTGCAGGAAAAAAACAGCACATTGGTAAGATCCTTTGGATCCAGACTTTCTCAACTGTTCCTAAGGGCTCACTTTCAACCCTACAATTTTCAGCTTTGTGAAAACAGAAGTACAGCCAGGGAGGACTAAAGTCTTTTTCAAGCCATTTTGGCCATCAATACAGGAAACAATTCAAAGGCAACATGACACTGATAGCTTAATTTGTGAAAATGGATAAATGCCGTATATGCCACATAGCACATTAACCCATGTAACAAATAAATACAGAAATAGCACTGCAATACTTGGTTAAAAGGTTTTGATTCAGAGGAGGAAATTTAATTAAAGCATGTAATGTCAATTACTGTCATTTGTAATTTTATTTTGCTTCCCTAGAAAAAATACAGATGCAGGATTCTAAAGTTACCTGCATGTTTGATGCAAATGGGATAAAATTATCTAGGTTCTGAGAAAACCCAGAGAGTAGTAGGAAAAAAATGCATTTTTACCTAACCTCATTCACGGATCTTCTTCACAGTGTTGATTACATGAAGACTGACATGTCTCCAATTTAAATATACAAGCCAACAACCCAGATCTGAAACAAGATTTTCATGTTTAAAAAATTGTGTTAAGTCAGCAGAAAGGTTGAGACAGGAGTAATAGCCTAATTCTCAGCTACTGCAAATGAGCACAGCCTTACTAGAGCCAACAGAAGCACAGTGACTAACATCAGAAGAGAATTTGCCTTAATGTTTACACTGATTGATTTCAATTGAAAAATTACAGGGCCAGGTCTTTAATGCTTCTGTCCCTTTAACTCTGCTCTGTGCAAAAGTGGCAGAGAACTGGGAGCCATGTAGAAGACTCCAAGCATCTCACCACCACAGTAATAAACATTGCCAAATCTCGTCAGTCCTTATCCTTTGCCATAGGCGATGCACTGCCGTATTAGCATCCATTTCTGCTTTTGCACAAACCGCTCTTCAGCAGCTCAGCACTGCACAGAAGCATCTTACCTATATTATGTTCTGCTGAAGTCAGGAAATAACACCAGAAATGGATTAACCTTACTGTCAGTGAAATACGTCAGACATGTTTCTACCTTGCAAACTATGATCTGAGCTACCACTAGAATCAGCAGGGGAAGATCTGCTGTAAAAACACACCTCCAAGCCGTTTTCCTCTAAGTACTACAATTTCTAAAAATGGCAAGCATCCTGCTTTGAGAAATCATGCTTTCCTCAATAGTGTAATGCTACAATAAAATGGTGATTAGAATTATAGGAAAGAACTAACAACAGAAAGAAAAAATCAATCATATGCTTTCTTATGTCTCTAAATGATACATACAAATTGTGTCTATCAGGTTCCCCCAGGCTATTTCAGGAGTATGCAGAACACAAAATGATGCAGATTCATTACAAAAAGTCTAAATCTAATCTACCTGAATTTAAAATGCCAGGAATCACATAAATGAAAGATGAGAAGATAGACCTTGTACATTATACATAAGCAGAAACAAGAGTAATACAAAGTGGAAGCCACATAAAATGCTCAGTTTCCAAGAAATATTAGGTGTATAACAGCACTGCAGAAAATGGTGTCTCCAAACTGCCTTCGTGTCTTCCCCATTTCTCAGAAGGATGATATGAGGCTGGCATCTGGGATTCCAGGGGTGGCTTTCGGGGTATGAGTGACACTTAACCTCCCCTTTCCATTCAGAAATAAAGAATTCCAAACAGCCTGTGTAATGCAAAGGGAGGAGGTATATTTTTAGATGTGCAAATTATCAAACTGTGGCCTTCCCAAATAACACAGGTGAATGTTGACAAATGTCATTCAAAATGGGCAAATCCAACTAGACCTCTGTGGCAAATGTAAAAAATTAGGCTGTTGGCAAAAATAAAATACATTGACATGACTTAGTTCACCTATAATATAGCTGATGAGTGGCTACAAATATGTTGAAAAGATCCTGAGAGACAGCACCTCCCCCAGTCTGTTATGATTATATGTAGTGCACCTTGCAAAGTCCAAGTGTTACACACAGGAGAAAGAGAATGCTGTCATACCCACAAATACGCACACTTTTTAATGCCTTATATCATAAACAAAATATTTAATACAACTGTACATGCACACAAAATCAATAATACAGCCTCTCTCTCCTAACAAGCAAGTCTTATTCCCTGTCATTAAAAGTCACACTCAGGTCTAGAACTTTCACCTGGACCCAGGCTTGTTGACTTGTTACGTGCTGACATTTTAAACTGATCGCAGAAATTTCTCTCCTTGCATTTTTTAAGTTACACTGGATCAAAATCTAAACTTCAGCAATGCTACTGAAAATACAGCAACAACCTCAGTCAGCAGGCTTTCAGCAGCGTAAAACTAGCATGCAGATGAGAGCAAAATGATAACTCCAGCTGACTTCTCTTGTGACGCAAAACTACTACTCAGCAAGAGTAAAGATAGCACAATTGGTTACCAAATAGCTTACTCAGTATTGTGACACTGTTTCTCAGGTGAAAAACTACAGCATACGCATTTACAATGATGTCCAAAACTGGCCCAAAGTTTGTGCTAGAGTACGGGGAATAAACCCTTGATTTATAGACCTATGCATTAACAAGCCTCTATTTCTTGTTTCTCTCCGCCTTCCATTTTGTCTTCATATTATTGGAGTTGGATTTCCTTTAGGTCTGGGCCCTATTCACTAAACTGTGCTAATATACCATTTCCATCTTGCAGTCCCCTTTTCTAGAATACTGCCAAGCTGGCAGTATGGTTCCTGAGAGATCACTTTCCCTGACATGTAGTATGCTATTTATTGACACACCACTGTTCCCATGCAGTTTTGCACCTAAGCAGTGAACTGGATAGCAGTTCCATATGTTGGAGTTGTTACACTTCTCTGGAAAATTGTATTACTTCGGGTAAATAAAAAGCTAAGAGCAGCAGGAAAAATATCATAAAAATGCAGCCGAATTTGTTTTATCCTGCCTCCATCAGCAAATTTGGTCTATGACCTCTGTATATGAGTCATGCAAGTGTTTTAAAACTTGCAGTGATTTATATTCTCAGGACAGGAAGTTCAAGGCTTATATTTCTATTCCCCAACCATGCATTATTTTTCTCCATACACAATTTCTTGAAAATTATCTATGAACTAAAATGTATAGGCATCTTTTTTCCTACTTTGTGGTGCATATTAACCAAAACCATTGATCTCAATAACCAGTCTCTGTATTCTTGGCAGAGTATAGCTGATGTGTTGGTTATTCCTGGAATCATACTAGGTCGTTGCTCTCATCATGACTAGTTTTAGTCATGGAAACAGGCTTCTACCAAGACAGGCATTGTTCGTGAAAAAGGAAATTCTCAGCATATCTGTCAGAAACAAGTAGTAGGGTACACCACTTTAATAAAAGTATCTAATATTTATACAGTGCCGTTCATTAGAAAACCTTTTTCTGTTCTACAAATCAAGTAATGCTTGTTTGAGCCAAGGGCTTATATTCCACTGAGAAAGCACTCTCCATATCCCTCTGCAGCATGGCTTTACTCCTGAAGTCCTACATTTATAAACAGATGAAGAGTAACAAGTCAAAATACCAAGCAGGCACCAGGAAAAAAGAAGATCGTCTCTCTCACTCTTCATGCACATAGACTATTTCTGATTCCACATTCAGTAACCTAACTTTCAATTATTTTTTCAGATAAAATCATTAGTGCACACATTACTGTTTTGCTGCCACACTGCTGCTCAGAAGCAGTAGCTAACTCCCACTAAGGTAACTCTGAACTGAACAGAATTATTTCTGGACCTCTGTAGGCTGATACATAATTGCATGACAGCTTCAGTGAACTGGACAGCCTATTTCCAAGAGCTTACAGCACTTCTATTATGTGGGCACGCTCTGGAATGGTGAGATAAAAGATGACTCTACAACCCAGTGTGTAAACCTGGTACATATTTCTTCATCTTTGGAATTTGGATTTTAATCTCAGAAAAGGTAATGCCATGGTTCGAAGCACATGGTCCATTCAAGGAGCAATCTGCTGGTCAGCATCTAGGTGACCGAAGACTTCCCTGTATGTCTTACAGGTCTCTACTTGAATTCACAGTCTGCTTTGAAGAGAGGTAGCAGAAGAGGCTACTTTTCAGTTTCTCCAAACATTATTAGTTGGGTTTTTGGGTCCACTAACTTGTATTTTCTATAGTCTATTTGATCTGTACTACAACACCTGAAACATTACAAGGAACATCTCACTGACTTGAAAAAGATCATTTGTTTCCTTTGTGATGTAGGCCTATAAGAACCACAATACAGATCTAGATATAGCTAAATTGACTTTACCCTCTAAGGACCAAGTTATAAATTACCGTATTGATTAGCTGCAACTAATTAAGCACTCTTTTTCTTCTTCCTGTAAAATTTACCAAATAATCCCTTCATTGAGTAAAAGTGTACAAATCTATCTCCACAGTTAAATTCTATAGGGTTCTGTATCTTCAGCACATGCTTCTGGAGGACATTTTACAACAGCAGGAGCAAAGCATCTTACACGTCAGAGTTTTGACTGTATTGTGTGGCACTGTTCTTCCTGTGTGCTCTCTTCAACTGGTCCTGTCCAGATAATTGAGAACATCTCCATCTTATTCCTCTCTAGAGTACTAACAGTGATCATTCTGCTTTACCTCATGGGCAATCTTTGGGGTCTCGTGAATCATACGTTGGCAACTCAATCTAGATGGAAATCTGTGTTCATCCTTGAAAATCCTTCCTTTAAATAAATTTTCTGAAACAATCAGGCTTTAATTGATCTTAGTATTTATTTCTAGTCTGAATGAGTTAAAAAGCAGGTGAGGCTCCCCTGCTGAATGATCAACTCAGGCATAAAACCTGATCTCTTGCAGATCTTCTGGATCAGTTTTAGAACTCGGCTGCAAAATGTTACATCTGTGAACAAGTTAATCCCAGTTTCTCTGTTAAGCCTTCAGATACAATCAAGGATCTGAAAGCTTCTGTTTTTCTTCAAATGTTTCCATTTTCATTAGCACAACAGGGCACGTCAGGCAAATCCTGCCCTTTGTTGTCTGTGCAGCCCAATTGCAGTTAAGAAGTCTATTGTAGTAGCCAGGATAGTGTTCAAAACCTTTTCCATAGCTGTGGTTGTCATGCAGTGTTAACAGGAAAAGAAAGCAAAATTTTGATTTGTCACTGGGGTAAGCACTTATCGACTGGGGGCACAACCAAAGGTCAACACATCTCTGCTGTTCAAGAATTACAGTGGCACTTTAAGCCTCATGACACCACTTTGATGCAGATAATGATTGTCATTATCACTATCTTAGGGATAAGAGAACAGACAGAAAAAGAGAATTTGCATGCAGTCTCAGAACAGAACCAGGATTAGTGCTCAAGGGCTGCTGGCCCCCAGACATAAGCTTAGCCCATTTCAGTATTAGCCCCTCACCTTGTCTAAGCTTTACCAACTCGACAGAGCATCACTCTCCTCTCACACACTTCATTCTGATTCAAGTTGGTCACCTCCTGAATATTCCTGTGACCTTGTCCATCCCCTCCAAGGCCCTTGTTTGTTGTCGCCTCTTCACCATTCCACTCTGGTGCTGCTGCTGCCACTTTCTCCCCACCTGTGCTTTTCTGGCTTCCCCCTTCTCTACCTTGCAACTGCAGGCACAGGGCCAGAACTGGTAAGTCAAATAGATCTTGTTTTCCAGATCCTGTAGGGAGCAGAACTATAAGTTAAATGATGAAAAACAGTGCCCAAAGCTGCCAGTCCAATTTATCACACTTTGAATGCACGTATTAAAAATAGAAGAAGGACTATTAACTCTCTCTTGTCCCACTTAGTGTCACCTTAAATTGACTGTCTGAACTTTGCCTTAGAAGCCTGTTTCCCATGTTAACTGCTGATTTCACATTCTATCCTAGAATGCACAGTTCTCAGCATAATCTCCAACCTCCTGCAATTCCTGTAGAACACTTTTTCCTGACAATCTTTTAAAAAGTCTTTACAACATACTAGAATGAGAATCTGATAGCCTATGTTTCGAGAAACCAATGCTGTCAGAATTAAGTTTAAAAGCAGTGTACAGGCAAAAGAAAATTATTTACTGGATCACTCAAGGCTTAGGAAAAGAAAGATGTTGCCTTTAACAGTCAAAGAAATCTACCACCTTGTTAAAAAGTACCAACCAGCCAACCCATGTTGATGAACAAACAGGAGATTTCCAGTTTCTGGGTCCTCACACAGTAAACCTGTTGGTTTATAATTACAGCTCTCTTTGCTTTGCCAAGGCAGGGGGAAAAGGGCACGCGAGAGGCTGTGCTCCACCACAGTAGCACCTGCATGCAAATGCGGCGGTATCGGCTTAGAGGCTCGGAAGGGAACCACTTGCCACAAGTAAATGCAGTTTGACAGCAGCTCCTAATAAGAGGAAGGAAATGAGAGAGAGAAAGAAAAGTGACAGGAGACAAAAAGGACTTTATAAAACAGGGCTTTACCGCCTTCATTTGCAGCATTTTCTCTTTGTTCTGTTTAAGCACCAAGCCTTCCAATTCCAGATACTGCACAAAAGAGATACCTGTCTAAAAAAGTTTATTTCCATCTGGAACTGTCTTACAAGATGCTTCACAAACTCAGCAGCCCATCATTAGGAGCAACAATGAGCTGCCTCTAATTAATTTGTACAGCCTTTGCTTCCTATACCAATCAAATCAATATTAATGGAGAGTTTTAGCTTTCTCATTACAGCACAAAATGAGTATCAATCTTCTCATGAAGATTTTCTGGACCATAAACTGCTTGAGGTCAGTGTAGTCGGCTGCCTACCACCCCCCTTTTTTCAACCAGGATGGAAAAAATATATAATGATGTGCTATTTAGTACCTGGATAAAAATCTACATTCAGGCTGCCTATACTGAGAGACTGAAACCAGTTCAATATGAAGAAATCTCAGTCTAAGAAAATAAAGATTTTAGTAGCTCACAGAGCTCAAATTAAACACTTAAATAGGTAACACTAGATATTTCTCATGCTGCCTCACATTTCTCTATTTATTTTTATCTGCAGGATCAGGCGTGTTAGAGGGGGAGGCCTGGTAAGAATTGCCTCAGCCATCATTCTTGGTTACTTACATCTGTGGTCAATTTTCCACACTTTCTTCCATAAAAGGTAAACGAGGCACTGTACTTGCAACAGGATAATCTAAACAATATGAACAATGTTACTGTTAAAGACCATCTGGCTCATCAAGCACAGCTCCAGACTTTTAACTCCTTGAATAAAGTGTGGAGCCCTGCAGTGTGACTTTTTATCCAAAATGCATTTTTAAAATGGCAAAACTAAGAGCTCCTGGAGACACAAGGGATTCAGAGCGCGAGGAAATTTATTTTCTGGTTCTACCCCTCTTGTGTCTGGCACATGCCACGATCCAGGCTGGAGACAAAAACTTGCATGTCACATTTTTCTACATAAAAACGTCCTCTCAAATTTTCCGCGAGAAGCCTCTGTGTGCAACGGCTGCATGGGGCTGGAGTTTCAGGAGGGAGACACGAGGGTTAAGTATTTCATAATTCACTTTAACTTAACAGCCTGGTCTTGCCACTTCTTAAAAGGTAATAAAAGTCAAAGAAGGGTCACCATGAATTAGAAGAAAACAGAGCAGGGAGGGGTACGGGTGAATGCAACCAAAGAAGGCCTTTGTTAATTGCACCCACAATTTCGTATCTGTTAGATAAATTAACAGCAGCCACTGCTGGTCTCTGCTACAGCAACGCAGGAACAAAATAATCGGCAAGAGGGCAAGCCGGTAGGGAGAAAACAGTGATCCAGAAAGTCCAAAGAGCAGAGGAAGCATTGGAGCTGGCTGTACCCTGTGCAGCACGAATCACACCATAGCTCTGTGCCTCAGTTTCCCCTTCCACCACAGGGGAATTGCAACCCATGGATGGCACTGCCAGGATTCACTGCAGTCCTGTGAAGTGCTCTGAAATACAAGGCGGCAGCACATACCACACCGTGAAGCAAAACAGCTCCACCAACACCCAGGACTTAAATACTCTTAGACATTTAAAAGGCTATGGACTTCAAAACACACTTGGTTTTGAACTGAACAACAGACAGAATTAAATCTTGTCATTGGTTTTTGTTCAGCCTTCTCTCAGCTCTAACTCTGTGATTACTGTGCACAGAGTCGGATAAACAGCTCTGCAGCCCCATCAGCACTGGCTGTAACAGAGGGCAGGGTTTTGGTCCTCAAGAAGCAGGGTTTTTCTCCAAAATAGTTTAGTTGCATTAAAAAAAACCCAAAACCAACCAATTGATTTGTTGAAATACCTTAATGCTTTTTATTTAATTTCTAAAAATATTTTTGGAAGGCAAAGCAAAGAAAATTAATTAGAGCATAGTTGGCTGTTTTCTTTGTGGGTAAACACAAAAATTAATTTTCATATTCACTGGTTCATTGCTTTAAATTCTGCATCTTGCTTTAACAAGAAACATCACCCTGTCTGGTCTCTAGGTAGAGTGCATACATGACTGAACCTTCCCCTGCAGTAAGTTCTTCCAGCCACTCCCAGAAACATGTGCCCACAACCTTTTTTCAAAGTCTACTCTAATTTTGATCCAATTTTCATTGAAGCTACTATATCATAAGTCCACTGCATACGTATGCTAAATTCTTAGCTTACAAAAATCTGTTTAAAATGCAAGCAGAGCTTTTTTTATTTTTAAAGAAACCCTATTTAATATGTGCTTATGACTCATCAATTGAAAAGAAGAAGCAGTGTTACAGTAAGCAAGATAGGTCAGGCAGCTTTGTGATTAATGTGGTCAAAAAGTTAGAATTCATATTTAAAATGTCGGTTGCTCACACTGAAACAATTAACCCTATCTACTGAGCACCAGCTACACCAGCCAAGAGAAACGATCCCAACACACAGTTTTAGAAACAAGCAGTGTTATCACAGAACACTTATTTTGGTGTGTGTGCCTCCCCTTGGGAAAAAAAAAAAGGGGGGGGGGAGGAATCTCCACTTTATCAAGAGATTTTCTGGGTGTAACTCCTTCAAAATACATGGAGCTTTCAAACATGAGATGTCAGAATACAATGTGTAAACTAGATATGCCCTAGTGGCTCTTCTGCTGCAAAAGGGTCCTGTTTTCTTGTGTATCAACTTAAAGCCTCTTTCCTCATACTAAAGGTAGTATTAGGATTTGGAAAAGGAAAACAGAAATCATTTGATCCACAAGGAATCTCTTGTCAAACTCCCCTGTATGGTAATGGTTACATAATTTTCAAAAGTATCTGCCAATTACATTGTACCTCTGAGAAAAATGATTGTTATTTTAAATTTACTTTTCTGCGTACTGAGCACTCATGATAGTAAGCATCAAATTCACTGTATCCAACTACTGGATTTTAATTAAGAGCATTCCACAGGAATAATACTAACACGTGCTGAGTGATAAGCGTATATGCACTAACACTGTTCTGTAAAGCCTTAAATTACACGCTTCAGTGTGTTAGATTTAAATCCTAGAAGACATTGTCAGCAATTGCTGGGATTACAACTTTCAATTAAACCCAGAACTAAATTACTGGATTTCAAACCATTTCTTTAAGCCACACCTGTCTGCTAAGCCTTTCACCACATTCGCATTTAATAACCCTAAACATTTTTCATCTAGAAAGCTCAAATGATCTCTCAAATTAAATTCCTGTCACTGCTCCATTTCACATATCTGGAAACTGAGGCACACGGTAATTAAATGTCCAAACCTAATGCAGGAGCCTGTGCCAAAAGGTACCAAAACCATCACATGGTCAGAAGCCAAATGGGAAAACTCACCCAAGAAAATACTGGGAGACAGCTTTAGTAAACATACACAGAAAAAGTTGCCAATGACAAATTGTTGGAGGCTGGCAGAGCATTATGAAAAGCCATCATATGTGTTCGATACTGGCCTACATCTGTACATCTACGGCCAGTAAGTGCTAAGCAGATCAGGCCTTCGTTTGCCTTTTTTCATGTTAAATAGCAGGTATAAGACGGAGTTATTATTTATAAAAAATGCTTAATAAGTGAAATATTAAATTAAAAAAAGAAATTGAAATCTAACATTCCTATTTAGACTATAAACATTAGAGAAGAGTCAGATAATTATACCAAATAGTGTAATTCAGCTTTCTTTCAAGACCTGAAACTAAGGTTTCTCTGTGGCCTTTAGATGGTCTTCTCCAATAACACACTCAGAGGAAATACTTACCTTTTTGGTGTAAACGGAACAGATATCGCATGGGGTCAAGGTCTGTAAATTAATACAGCTGATTCTGTAGCCATTATTTAGGATGGGCTACGTTCAGGGTGGGATTTTCAGAGCCAAACAGTAGATTTGGCAACAGAATGTTATATTGAGTAAGCAAATGCTCTAGTTGGTTTTGAAAACATCAGTCATGTTTCCATCTAACTGAAGAAAAAAGGAAGAAGAAGGGGAAAAAGAGAGAAAAAAGATACAAATTCTTTCCTTCTGATCCAGGACTATTCTCTATTTGAGAAAGTGGTTAATTGCTCCTTCCAATTAACATTAAGCTTACTCAGGCTAAATCTCACCAAGAAACATTTGGCGAACTTCATACGAATTTCATATGGCAACATACTCAAATTTTCTTAAAACCTCATGTCCATACTCCTGGCCAAGCTGCAGCTGAAGGGCTGCATGGATGCTGTGCATGGTGGAAAAGCAGTAGGGACACTGGAGAGAGCTTTCCATACGCACTTTCACACACCTGCAGTACTGTGCACAGTTCTGGGTGCTCCTGTACAAGAGACATATGGAGTCCAGTGAAGGGCCACAGAGATAATTAACAGCCTGAAGCAACTCTCATGAGGAAAGGCTTAGAGAGCTGGGACTGTTTAACCTAGAGAAGAGAAGGCTCAGGGATCTCATCAATGTTCACAAGTATCGCAAGGGAGGCTGTAAAAAAGGCAGAGCAAGACTCTTTTCAGTGGTGCCCAGTGATAAGACCAGAGAAAATAGGCACAAACTAAAACATGTAAGATTCCATCTCCATCAGGAAAAACATTTTTACCATGACAGTGACGGAGCACTAGCACAGATTGCCCAGAGAGGCTGTAGAGTTCCAGTCCTTGGGCATATTTAAAAGCCATGTGGTCAAACTGGCTCTAGTTGGCCCTACTTGGGCAGGAGTGCTGGACCAGATAACCTCCAGAGGTTCCTTCTAACCTCAGCCATCCTGTAGTTCTGTACCTCCAGGCACACAGCAATCTTTGTAGCTCAGCAGTGAGACTGTCACAAGCAACTGTGAATGGATGGAGACACATCATCCCCCCGAATACCTGTATGAACCCAAAGTCACAAGGCTCTGGTACACACTGTGATTCTCCAACTCAGAAATGCTCAGAAGGTTCAACTACTGGTACAAACTGGGGAGCAGGACTCCCACTGCAAGAGCAAGAAATGAGTAAAGAATCTATGAGGCCACGCACACCCTCAACCACTCTTTACACACACAAACATCAAGCAAATAACTTGCATTATTATATGCAGGAAGTCTGAGCCACATTCATATACAGGAACACCTCATTCTTTTCTTGAATTTTCCTACAAAGTTACATTCACCCTGATAAAATGCAGTGTTGCACAAATATGCTCTGGGCATAGGAGGTGGTACAAGTCAAAACTATTAATAATTACTTTGTCTTTTCTCTTATCTGTTAGGCATATTTCAATAAACATATCAAAATCCTTGTACAAACCAGGTTTTCTTGTATCTTTGAGAAGTGTGAAACTAACATACACCACTTGTGAATAAAGTAACAATGCTTTCCTGTACTGCAGACTGACATTACAAAAGTGGATGGTTGTTTTGTGCAGTTGAAATCCCTGAAACTGCACATTCTAGCCCATATTCTGTAGTAATTGCTTTGAAGCAAAAATAAAAGTCCTTCTGTTGCTGCTTCTACTGCAAAGGTTTTAATGACAGTAACAACAATACATGCTAACTCTTTTAAAGCCTGATGAACTAAAAGACAAGGAGAACTCTGCTGAACATAGAATCCTTTACAGTGCCTGCATGAAATAACTGAAGAAAACTGCTGCAGCTGATTGTACTGTCTCTAGGTCTTGGCATTCATTACTTAAGTTCAGTGGAAACTGTTCATCCTTGAAGTAGACTGACTCATGTACTTTAACTTCTAATTTCCTGAAAACAATCCATTAGTTTTTGGCAAGTTCCATATTGCACAGTACTTCCATAAAAAGGGCAGCTCCCAAACTCTTCCAATTTCAACAGTGTTCTTTGTAACAGAGTTTAACACAAGTAGAATTTGTACTCATGCCCCTAAAAAACTGAATATGTTCCCTACCTCAAAAATGTCTGACACACTTATCAATGACTTTGTTCCTAAATGTTCCCTTCAAATGTACTTGTTGGGACAAATCCCACTGGGCTGTACTATACTCTCCACATGAGGCAGTGGGTATTTATCAGAGAACAGAAGCTAGTTTAGATGCAGAGTGTTAAGTTTTGTCTGATAAGGAAAGTAAAAATATATGCATACGACTTACACTTCTCCTCAAAGTGCATTACCTACTCCTATACTTTTCTGGGTTTACAATGACTGAAGTGAGCCACGGGATAAGTAAATGCTAATTCCATCACTTGCAACTACAATTGTTTTTAAATTTACTGCTCCCTTCAAGTATTTTCTCACCAAGTGGTATCTGAAATATGTCAGTAACTCAAAATGGGAAATAACTGTGGTATCTCCAATGCCACCATTTGGTAACTGTAGATAAAAGTGGTCTAGCAAATGGTGACTAGTAAAAATATTATTTTTCTATCCCCAGTATACAATTTCTTAAAAAAAGAGAAAAGAAACGGAAGCATCGACATACATATATACATAAGACTATAGCTTTCAAAGTATCTGGTAGGATTCCAAATACGCATGTGCTCCAGTTCAGCTAATAGAGTAGGAAAGTTTCTCCCTAAAATTAATTTCTTTGTGCACCTTGCAAGGTGTGGGGCTGAAGTGTTTAACCACACTAAAAATGCCAAACAGCAGCACAGATTTCCTCACCTCAGCATATCGACTCTCGATCCACACAAGGCAATCATAAACAGGTTGCAGTTTTCATGTTCATTCAGTTCCCAAGCCCTCTCTCCTGGGACTGTCAGCAAGCACAGATTATTAACTGAGATTTGCAAGATACTCGACTCTTTGTAAGAACTGACCCAATCTCATTCAAATAGTTTTATATAAGTGACACAATTGTCAAATGGTAGTGGATTTTTGGCCACCATGGGAAAGTTTAGATGCAACAAAATAGTAGCAAAAAAGTTTCACAAATAAATAGAAGCAAGCTCCAGAATCCTTTGAAAGGTTTGTTTCAAGTGTTTAAAAATACATAGTAACAGCAAAGTAGATATTGTGGGAACTTAAGTAGCTATTTAGACACCTAGATTAAACACGTATATGGGTGTCCAAAAGACGCCTACCAGCTCTACAGAGGCTTGCATCTCAGCTGGTAAAGTCCACCAGGTATCTAATTCTCTGTTGCCAGATATGAACACAGATATGAACCTGATCCAAAACCAGGTGTTTATTACCCAGCTTTCTTTCCCAAGCTGCTCTGCACAAAGTATTTCCAGTGTAAATAAAATATGCAAAGATGTCAGACCAAAGTTGTAATAATTATTACCTACTGCACAGGGTTACCTTACTTGCTGCACAAGCAGTGTGACATTTGACATTTCATGGCAATATAGCTGCCTTATTTTCTTGGTATGGAAGTTATTATTTTCCACTTCAGAATAACCTCTCTGCTACCTTGCTGAATCCACTTGGAAGTATCCCCAAAGACTGTTTAAATGCTCAATTACCATAAACCTAACCCTTTTTTTTTAAAAAAAAAAAAAAAAAAAAAGTTCTCTAATTTTCCTTTTTTTAAAACTGCACAAGTTCTTGCAGTCAGGCATAAGGTTCAGTCTGGCAGAGCCAGTTCTCACTTTTTCTACTGCATTTTCAAGCCTGAACATAGCATGTGCCTGATTTAGTCCTTAAGCTCTGTGCACTCTGACTTGATTCATGTATGCATCTCTTTGAGCACATGAATGGTTTCTTGACTTGTCTACTTGACTTGTCTACTTGCATGCTTATTGTTAAGCACGGAATTAAGTGGTTTGTCAGACTGATCCCAAGCGCTTAGCATCTGAACAGCATGAAGTTTTACTCAATTGAGTAAGAAAACCTTTCCCAGAGCTTCATCTCTCTATCCATGCTAACTGCCTACATACAACTCTACCTGCCTGACGAAAGACTAAAATTTACAGGCATTTTTATCTCTCTGGGATTTATTGCTGAAACTGGAGACTGATGGTTTAACTGAGGAATCAAATGAAGAAGAGCTGGTTTAATAGTCATCTAGGGGTTAAGCTATTTGTTAGTGCCCTTGCTGTTTCTTGCTGTCAGCCACTATGAATCCACTCTTTAAATTCTGAAAAGAACACCGACCTTTAATCTGTGGTATTAGTTCCTTTGACAAAATGGAAGATTATGCCTTTTTCCCACAAGCCTTCATGTGAAGCTTAGCCAGCTTCCATCTGGTCTGGCTAATTAAATGTAAGTTAACATTAAGTTAAGAGCCAGCTCCAGCCCACAGACCTTCTATTCTGCGACTGCAGATTTATTAATTGGCCAAACTATTTGAGTATTTAATTCCAATTTTTGATTACTTCTATTTTCTTCACTCTCATGAAAACAGGGAAATGCTTTTGAAGACATATTTGCATAATTTCGGCTCAGAAACACAAAATATTAAGACACGCTAATAAGAATCTGAACCACCATAAAATTGTCGGGTTTTTCTCTTCTGTATTTGACATGCTAATAAAGTACCGTTGTAACAGTGTGAAGAATCTGCCTATTTTGCGCAAGATCTGGAATCACTGGAGCTGTACACTTTTAAGCTGGCTGTGACCCACAATCTGGCCCTATATGTACTAAAACTAGAGCCAGTTGTTGTATTCCTTATTCAGTCAAAACTTTCTTTGACCTTAATGGGCATCCTGTCTGAATAAAGAACAAAGGGATTAGATCTAATATGGGGAGTTACTAATTGTAATCATGCTCACAGTTAACTTTTGATAAAATGCATTCGTAAAACTGAAAAAATACAGAGAATCCAAGTCAAAATGGTGTTTTATACTATTCTATTTTTAATATTAACTCTACATGGGACTTGTACCTAATCTGTTTTGCTGTATTTAACATTAAGTGTTAGAGAGGAAAACTATAAGCTTCAAGACTTAAAATAAATAATGTGGCAAAGTTAGATTTATGGATTTATTTTAACACCTGACATTACTTTGAGAAAAATTCTTATTTAATAGAACAGCTTAAAACCTCTTAACCAAATCCTCCTCAGAGGCAAAGATAACATCAAGAAATGCTATTTCTTCACATATTGATCTAATATAATGCCTGCTGCAATAGTATGTAAAGCAAATTAAAAAATGCAAACCCCACTTCTTCCTATATCACGCAAACAAAAAAAAAAAAAAAAGGAAGATGTTTTTAAAAAACCCAAACAGAACTAAAAAAATTAAAAGTTCAGTTCCATGTGAAAATCCAAACCATATCAAGACACGCAACAGAGAGTTAAAAAAAAACCCCAAACAACAAAAACTGTGACTGGCACAAACTGCTGTCTAATGGAGCAAGACTAAATGCTGAAATTAGGAGACCACTGCTAATTTCCACTTCTTACCCTGAAGAAGATCACAGGAGTAAATCAGCTCAATTTGCCTTTCTCAACCTCAGTTGCTCAGGCAGATGGTATGGATAGAACAAACATTTCTCCTGTTCTCACTCAAAATTCTCACGTGTTTAGAAACACTCAGATGAAGATGTTCTGTGTAATGGCTGACTATTGGCAACTATTATTATGCTGGAAATAGAAATAGACAAGTAATTCACTTCTAAGAGACTCTGAAAACAAAAATGATGTTGTTACAGAGTCCAAGACCAACAACAGACAAATTATTTTTTATTAAGTTTAGTCATAATATGGGATTTTCTCATCAACTTAGTTTGTTCTCTCCTCTACTCATTAAGGTTTTTATCAAGCAAGTCATTAAAATTTTCTCATGAACCTCTGAATCGCCATTTTATCCTCTGCCTGGCCTACTTTACATTTCTGCTCTTAGTGTGCACACCGACTCTGTTTTCTTCACAGCTCACCCTGGAAATGCTGTTCTGCACCTTTTGCTTGGACACAAGCAACTTAGCTCAGAACATATGATTAAATCCACTGGGATAATTCCTTCAAGAATGAAATATGAGACATAAAATGCAACCTAAATTTACTAGTCCTACTCTGAGACTAGACACAGCCTCCTTCCAAAGACCTACTAAGATTCAGTTGATATTCAAAATACCAGACCTGCAGTGCAGTGAAAGACTGAGCTCCACCCTGACACACTTCTAGCTGATTCCGGCGAACCAATTCCCGGCACTTACTCGGCTCACGCCAGCTTTCCTCGTCAACTGGAGCCACCTTGTGCCCTATAGAGTACCTGCACCCTTCTGTCTGTCTAGGAAATAATTTGCATTTACATACTGGCATTCTGCGCACGTGACAACTCCTAAAACGTACTTATTTGGATTCTATATAAATTGCTTCATTTGTGAGAAACTGTTTCGAGTCAGGTAAACATGAACAAAATAATAAGATGCAAATTAACTGGATGCTAATTATTTTTTTCCAATCTAATGCACCACTGCAATGAGTTTTTAGGAGGTATGCAAGGAACTAAGTCACTTTGAACACTCGTGTTATAATGAGGAACACCACCACTATTTTCCAGTTTATTTTCTGTTCTTACCTGTAATTGAGAATAATAACAAAGCAGTGACAAGAAAACCATGAGCTGCTTCACTGCATGCTTTACTTTGTAGTAAAACAGTAAAATCCCTTCCTCTGCAGCAATGAGTTTGAGAGTACAGCATACAGCCTTAAAAATGTTTACAAGTGCTACAGTTCAGATTTGGCCTCTAGCCATAAAATTTAAACCCAGCTTTGAAGCATTCCCAGAACTCAGAGCTGATTTTTTTTTTGTGTGTGTGTCTCCTTATAAAATAGGGATCACATGTAATCAAATAGATCTGGATGTATTTCCAGAGGCTACTGGGTCAAATCTATGCCAAATCTACCATATTCATATTCTTTTATTCTAACAAGATCAATATCTAATAGGTTGAGGGTATGAGAGTACAATGCGTATTTCCTTTCCTTCTCAAAGCAAGGGTGATTTTATTTATTCCAAGTGGGGAGGACAGATGTGATCACACCTTCCAGTAAAATTAATACACATTCATTTAAACACACGAGACCTGACATTTCTTCTAAAGCCTGAAAGCACAGGCCACAAAAAATAACCCACAAAACCCAAACCCATAAATGACTTAGTTACAACAAAACCTGTTCTGGCCTTTTACCATTCTTCTTCTTCATGCACTCTGACGACAACTTAGGCATATCATCTTTTGAATCCAGTACTGCAATACATTATACTGCATTTACTCTGAGCACTCTGACATTATCATTATCTTCTTTTGTGCCCGAGAGCAACTGCAGCTCCCATAATGCTATTACTGCAATTAAGAACAATCTGAACCATTGACAGCATTGCCTCATTTGCTCTAGAATCCCCTGTGCATTAGTGTTCTTCTAAGCCAATATTTCACTATTAATAGTTTTCTGCTTTAGAACTGCCTACGGTTAAAGGAAAAAAAAAAATTATGAGGCCTTAGCCAAACTCGATGCCTAAACAAGAAACTTAAGAAAAAAGAAATGAAAGGCTGTACACTGGCAAACTGTTACAGCTTTTCTTTGAACACGTTGAAAATGGATTCACACCCTGCCAACCTATTCAGGCTGTTACCCAGGTGAGGAAGGTTATTTTGGCTTGCTTCAAAAGGACCACCTGTACAGATACAAAAGAAAACATCTCTTCTCCTACTAAATGTACCCAAAGTACTTCCCTGTCAAAACCCTCCCTTTCATTAATCCAGCTCACAGTTGGATAAGTAGGGCACAGCAATTTAGACATTCTTGTCTGCGAAATTCTGACCTTAATATCCACCCCTGCTGCACACATGCTCTCCAGGCTGCCTGTACCCCTGCCTACCTGTTTGCAAAGCACGATGCCTGCTTGTTTGCTGAGCCACAAAGGTAACCACTACCATAGCCCTGTAACTGTCTAACACCCAAGTCTTTGACGGTATGTAATTCCAGGGAAACAATCAATCATGAGCTAAAGAAGCGCAGGTACAACTGGCAGGACAGGACCGTGCAGCTCTTAGAAGCTAGGGCCAGAAAGTCCACAGCCAGGTCAGGAGAAGCACCTTGTATTTTTCCTCTGCAGTACATGAGAAGCTGGAGTATTAAGTCCTAACATAAGGGAAACCAGCAGTCATTACCTGCACACTATCTGAAAAGAGCGATGTTGGAAGTCCACCTATGGAATGGCACCTGTAACATGGAGCTTTGTCTAGCTTTAGTAAACAAGAATACAGAAAAGCACCACATGAAAATGACCTAAGAAACATGGCTAGTAGAAAAGCCGGTTATCTACCAAGGATAATACAGAAATAAAGCATGAAAAATATTATTTTGCCACTTGCTTTCTCCAGTCTGTTTCTAGTCACCTTCACCTGAATTGATTGCTTGGCTCTGGTGGCTGCAGCAGTGCACAAGAAGCCAGCTCTATCAGAGCACTTCTGCATGCAAAGGCAGGCAAAAAGAGATTCAAGACTGCAGTACAAATACCAAAGCCAGGGTGCAGAATTCTCTTCCTGCGACCACACGTTCCATTAAAAAAATATGAACCCTATATTAAAGAAACATTCAGGAAACTGAAATGCGTAGGCTGCATTTAGGATTTTCGATGCTTTCAAAGCTTTTGCAGTGTAAGATTGTATTTTTATGTCTGGGAAATCTCAACCAGTCTGGAGATGAACAGCTGCTCCTCAATCTACCATGCCCTGCAGTCTCCCCTCAGAGCTTTTGAAGGACAGCAGTGGTCACTGACAATTGTTGCACCCCCTCTCCTATCACTCTGAATAAAGTCCCTTTTTCCAAGTGGAATTTCATAGGTTTCACTACGAATAAAGGTTAATCTCACCCACCAATGGGTCAGTGCCATAGACTGCTCAATCACTCCACAGAAAGGGAAATGAACAGAATCAGCTCTACGCTAATCAGGAATCAGAGAAGCCAAAAGGACTTAACAATGACTACAGCTAACAAGAATGACTCACGGAAATAAATATGCCAGGTGGTTTTGTTTGCAAAAATAATGATCTAAGAAATACAAGATGAATAAAATATTGTCAACCATGGTATACTATGTGGTGTGTAACACAAACATCAAGAAGTCAGGAAGATTAGTGCAAGGACTAAGAGAAGAGCAGCATTGCTAACTCATGACCAATATGCTCTCTTTAATTCTGCATTAAATCTACATATATGACAAGAATGTTTTATAGCACCACAAGCAACTATTTCACAGGTACAAAACTAAAAGAAAAGCAGAACAGTTGGGAAACTGTAGAGCATTGTTACTTAATCCTGCAACTCTATATTTTGAGTAAGGTCATCATTTGGTTGAACAGTGGCACATTCTAGAGCCAGGTGCAGGATTTGGGTGAACAGATGGTGGCTAATCTTCCTAATACAGCTCTGCCAACACAACTCACTCTTGAGTAGTCACATCCCAGGTTTTCTTTTTTTCTGGCCCTTGGATTTCTCTGGCCTATCACAGGTTGTCAAGGAGTACTTGAATGGTAGGCAAAGGAAACACATAAGACTGCTGGTTTGATTTGCTTTTGGTCCAAGACATCTTTTGTTTGTGTTTTAGTCTGATCACCAATGTAAATTAACTCACTGGTACACTCAACACACACGTACGCACCCAATCCCAAGAGGGACAAGGGTATCCAAACCAAGTAATGTTATCTTTTAACAAGTACTAGCACACCAAACAGAAAATGCATGATGACACATATAAAGCACAAGGCTGGGAGTACAACTACTCACTCAAAAAAGTACAGCTACTACAACTGGAGAAGGCACAAGGCACACACAGAGAGCAAGCTAAGCCTTCAGCACCACCCTGGCTCTGCATTTGGAAAAGCTGCAAGTGAAAATGTGAAGCACTGCAAAATATCCTGCCTTCCAGCTGACCCTCTCATGCAAAATGGCATCACGCTGCTTCCAGCACAACACACTGACTGCACCTAATGCAGTGTTAACTGTCCTTTCAGGAGTCATTTCTTTTTGGTTTTGGCTGCAGTTTAGCTACAAGAATAGCCTATCATTAGGGATACAAGTATATTTTTATAGGAACTGGTGTGGGGAGAAAAAGGAAGAGGACAAAAGCAGCAGATGGAAAAGCAACAATATTTTAGGTATACCTCAACCACTGCTTTTCTGTTTACTTCACAAAGAACTGCGCCCTACAACTGCCGATTTCACCTTCAGCAACATCAGCATTCTGCTCAAAAAGACTGCAGAACTCTGTGGACTAAATTAAAAGGAAGCACTTGATCTCAGATACAGTGAAGTAACAAAAGAACTGGACTGCCTTTATCTAAATCTCAGTAGAAAGGCAAACAGCTCAGGTTAAACTATTGGGTCTGCAGGGAGGTTATGGTTTAGTGGTTGCAGAAGGCATTAAAGAGAGAAAAGAAAATGTAGGATATATCCAAAGATACTGACCAAGAGAGATGCACAAAAGCACAGACCTGTACTTATGGGAAGCTGCCTTTAACCTGTAGGGTTTCAGAAGATGTGGAACTCCACAAGCAGTAATCAAACCCAGTCAGAACTTCTCTCTTGGTCAGAGTCTTGGACTCTTGGTTTTCTTCTACTTTCAGGGCAGATTACTTAAATGCTAATGGAAATGTCAGAGTTCAAAAATCACAGATCCTCTTTCTTGACAGCATGCTCACTTTACTAAAGATGAAAAAGAGAACTTCATATTTACTCTCCTCTACAGCTTCACTCTGTTATATCCACCTTCATACTGAACACTGGATGCATGCTTTTATGAGTCTAATATCAGGGATAGCATATTTTAAACTTGGGGATGCAAAAAAACCAAAAAACCGAAACAAACGTACATCAGTTTAAGCTGGTCTCTAGCTGTTTTTTCTAATTCTTTCCATGGTACCATCATGCCTGGCCAGAGGTACAAACTTCATTGGCCAGACCAGTCTACTTGCCTCAGTTGAGATCCTGAACTATTAGACAACCAAACTGTTAGATGATCTCCAGAGGTCCCTTCCAACCACATCTATTCAGTAACTCTGGAACCCAACCTTGTCAAGTCTGTGACAGCACAATCCAACTGGCAGCTTGTGGCCACCACCCCTTCCTCACAGATGGGGAGCAGCTGTTGAAGCAACAAGCACTGCCAAACCACCAAGCACCTTCATCCATGTCAGCTCACAGAATCCTAAAGAGCACAGCAGTGACCACGATGACCAAGGCAGTGCAAGGAAAGGGGAGCAGCTACTGCCGAAGAGAGGAGAGGAAAACATGGACACTGCCTTAGGGGCAATCATCCTCCCTACCCCTGCCCTCCAGCCCAGTCCCTCCTCCTAGCCCAGCAGCACCTCAGAGAGCAACCACTTTCTGCAGTCAGACCCTTGCTCTGCTCCTCTTCACCACCCCGGCTTTCTTTAACCCATTTTGTGCACGTTCAGTTTTATCCTGTATGAAACCTATAGGCTCAAACAATGAAGGACCTGCTCAAATGGGAAAAACACAGGAAATAAAAGGCGTACTTCTGTAGCAGCTGACTTGCCCACGTAATTTAAGGCTGCTTTTGGAAGTCAAATGCAAAAACAGTGTTCAGTGGCTCTATACCCACAGGCAGGCAGTCAGAGAACAACAGAATTAATGGCTATATTGGGTCAGAACCACAGCTCAAAGCCCAGGGTCCCGGCCGCTGGCAGAAATGCATTCTTAACAATACAAACAGGGAAAGGGAAAACAACAGAATTTTTTCCCTTGGTATAAGCTTCCTAATAGCCATGGACTTCATGATGGCTATTTCATGATTTCTGAATCTGAAATGTCTCTGATAGCCTACACGAGTCATCCACATGTGGGCCGCTGCAGCCACTTTGGTTTTCATCTAGAATCGACCCAGACTCACTTTTAGCCCCATCCCCCTTTAAAAAATATTTCTGGCATCCAAAACATTGTATCACAAAAGGTTTCAGAACTTGACATGCACAGAGGGAAAATAGTAATTCTTTATCACTTTAGTTAGTTCAAGAGCAACCACATGTACTTAACAACTGAAGTGCTCCTGTGGGAACAGGCAGGAGGACCTTGCTCTGTGTACTCTTCACACATCCCCTACAGCATGCATGGCTCCTCCAGCCTTCAGTGAGATACCACCACAGGTGCTTTTGCCTCCTCCTTGGCAGAGAAGAGTTTGGCAGTGCTGTGTTTTGCGCTCATTTCAACACTGCCAGTGCATTTTACATATCCTATGTTTTACAATCCTATATGAACAAACTCCTCCATGTATGTTTTGCACATGCTAGGACACATTCGCATAAAGCAGGAACTGACACACTCAGCTCTACCGTGATAGGATGCCTCTGGATATAGACTCAATAACCTGAAAAGAAAAAAAAAAAGAAAAAGCCTCTTGAAGCTAAAACCCTAGAGAAAATACCCCAGCTAAAATTCCAAATGAAATCATGAGTCCTACCAAAACTGAAATGTTGGAAGTAATGTTAAAATGCAGATCAGAGGAGGAAAAAAACCAGAAAAGTATGCAAGATGTACAGATAAAGAGGCCTAGGTTGCAGTTATTGCATGCATGGACTCTTCACACTGTTTGTGAAAGTACAGTGCCTAGCACTGACCCTTTGTTTAGCCACATATAAACAACAACGCATCCTTAACAGTGTCTTAGAGATAACAGCTAACAGTGCTTATCAGTTTCTGATTATTGCAGAGAGCAATACCCATGGATAAAGAAGACAGAGGCAGGGAAAAAGATCCAAAAGCTATCAAAGGCCACAGTAGTTACTCTTCCACCTGCACAAACCCATGGCAGCATGGCTTGAGTAGTTTATTTTCCTTTAATACACTGTAGATATGCTCAGAAGGCTCACAGCAACGAAATGACAACAAACGAAGTCTGTGAGCTTTCCCCTTCTTTTTCTTTTCACTTTCCATGTTCCTCCACTTAACAGAAGTATTTTATCTACTGAACAGAACTTGCTCCAAGGCAATAATTCCTTCAGTAGTGGTACTAACAGGTTTTGCTCAGCATCAGCTTACACAGCTGCCTATGATGTGCTGTGGCAGGAAACAGCAATAAGCAATACAGGATACAGAGGACGGCTTGGAAGTACATTTCAGTCACTATGTGCTGAGGTTGGAGGTAAAGCATGTTATGTCAGACATCAAAACCAGCTGCTCAGTGATTCTGAGGGCACAAGAAGGCCTAGATACACTGCAGGAAAAGAGAGAAACTCTAAAGTACTGATATAACAGTGACTATGAAGCCCTTCCTGTGCCATTTCCTTTCCATAGAACACACTTTCCGTAGAACACACTCTTCAAAGCACCAGTACGAAATTAGCATTCAGCGGCTCATTTTCATTGTTTGCACTATGTATTAGCAAATACAATGGTAAGACGCATATCAGTTCTGCTTTCAGCTTTGTCTGCATTTTAAATACAGCATCAGGTAGAGCAGTAGAAAAGAAAAATCTGCAATGCATTTAAGCTAGTCTAGAATCTCCCATGTGAGAAACAGACAAGCAAGAAAGGCTACTGGCAAGAAAAAATTCTCCTTTGCACCAGTAGGGCATTACTCAAAAAAAAATTACAGAACCAGCTCCAAAGAAAACTATTCAAGTATGTCAATTAAAATTCAGCAGAACTCTTCTTGTATATCAAGAAACACATTTCTTTCAGAGTAGAATGCCCCTAGCCAGACCAAGCAATGATCTCTCAGTTAGTGAGTCACACAGCAAAGCTTTTAGTCATGGATTCCAGAAAGACAAGGATTTTACTTAAAACACCTGAAAAGTTCTCATAACTCTACACTTATTCTTAATTTGTATTTTTCATTTGTAGTAATTTCATCTTATTCTGTGAAATGCATGATGGCAACAAAGCAAAGACTTAGAAATGTAGCTATTATCAAGAGGTAGCAGAATCTATTTTACACTGTTAACATACTCTTCCTTAGGCATACAGAGAATACAGCCTACTGTAACCTCACATACCAAAATTAAATCAAAACAAGACAAAAAAAAGGAAAAGAAGAAATATCCTAAGTGGAAGCTAAAAGAAAATTCATTCCTCCTCCTGTCCATCAACACCAAATAAACCAGGCACAAACGCAGTCAAATTACTGAAATTGATGTCATATCAACTGGAAAACTGACTGAGCCTGTACAATTGTTCTCTACCAAATTCATGGGTCCAAGCTGCTTCCCATCTGCTCCTATGCAATTTAAGCAGATCTGAACCTTGCCCTCTGTTCCCACATGTGTCAGATTCATTAGTATGTCAGGGGCCAATTCTTAAGATTCCCCACTAAGGTAAGCTATTAGGAGGAGTGACATTTCTGTGTCTATAATTGCCATGCCAGGAAAATTCAAGGATAATTACGCATGACCTTAGGGAACCCACCATGAAAAATTCATCAAATAACACAACACACCCCCCTACATCTAAAAAAAGATGTCATTCTGTTCTCTCCTTGCACTTGTACAAAGATATGTTTAATATACAATGCAGACTACTCTATGGAGCTTACAATTTAATTTAATTTGTGGTTGGGTTTTGCTAATACAATGAGCTCAGCATGTACACTAACTCCCGCTAGATCAGGGATGGAATCTTCCAGCAGCACAAATGGGGTGGCCCACTCTTTGAATGCTTTTCAGGAATGGAAGGATGGAATCTTACTTTAAACTACAACTAATTTTGGCATGCAACAATTCAGTTGTAAACAGGTCATCAAATATTCTAGGATTATCTCATCATTTTCTCGCTAGAGAAACCCTAACCCCAACCTCTATATGCGCTCCCACTGAAGAAATGTGACAAACACATGCAGAAGGATGTTAAGGTGAATTTAATAAAATACTTTTTCTTCTATCAGCATATAACAAACTTGTTACAGAGTTAAAAAAAAAAAAATAAAAATCTCCAAACCAAACCACTATAATTTCTAAATAGACTTTAAAAAATTGGGAAACACAAAGGACCAGGACAACACTAATGTTCCAAAATTTCAAAAGGGTAAATATCAACATGATGAGACAATGAAATGGCAGGTACAGGTGGTAGTCAATAAATTTAATACAGATATGGAGGTAACAAGAAGAAATATTATTTCATAGAATACAGCTTTTTGAAAGATTACAAAATTTTGGATAAAAGTAACTTAACAGTTACTAACAGTTACGAACTAGTAAAAGTAATTTACAGTTACTTTAACAGTTTCCTGAAGATTTGTGACTTAACAACATCCGTCACTGAGAAAAACAGCATGGTTTAAAAATAACATTGGGCATACTAAATCTACAAATAGGCAAAATTAAATGTTCCTGAATATACCTATAATATAGTCACCACAGACAACTGTTGCCAGTTCAATACTGCTAATATTCATGAGTACCCTGACAGAATAATATAATGAAGTGAGAAACCAGTGAAGTTTGCCATTATTCACTATTTCATCAACTTCTGGCCCATCTGCAATGACCAGGAAAAGCCAAATAATGTACGTACAATGGTGTAACGTATTTCAATTGAAAAGCAAGACCATGCATCTTGGAAAGATGACGTGATAGTTACAGAATGAGGGCTGTACTTGCCAAAGTCAGATCATCCTTGTCCACAGCACTGGTGCTACTCCAAAATACTGTGCCTCGTTTCATTACCCATGTATAAATATATGAAAAGCAAGAGTCTGCTGAGTGTAAACCCCTTCTTCGTACTCACAAGCAATGAACGTTTTGAAGTGACTATTACTTTGGCTCTGTTTACACCATATTTAAATTAAACATCAGCTGGGAAATGATGGGTGAGTGAGGTTAAATTCCAATTCTCTGCCTCATGGGATTTTAAATAGGCAAATTCAGTACAGAGTGGAAATTAATTCACATGCATGGACAAAGAACTGTTGTACATGCTCAGTGTCCTCCGAAGGTCCCCTGACAAGAGGCAAAAGTTTTTTGCTTAGTACAAGAATATCTTTTAAGCCTCTGAGGATCGACTCCTGTTATAAACATTACATCAGTCTTGTGCATCACACTAGTTGCTCAGAGCAGTGTGTATTAACCATACTGTAGGCAAATACAAAGCAACACATTATGAGTCAAAGAGGATGTGAGCATCAAGTTTTGGGGGTTTTGCACCACAATTTAAAAGACAAGCGCTCCTGACGGGCTGCTAGGCGCGGCCGAGGACAAGCCACGGGCCTTCCCCAGCTCCGCTGCGAGGCACTGCGGCCCACAGGCCTGAAGGGACCGCAGGCCGCCGAAGCTCTTCACCCTCGGCGGGGAAACACCGCCCTTCTCCGGGCACGCCAGCCCGTTCTGTCCCAGTCGCGTCGGGAGGTAGGAGCTCAGCACTGACTCCACACGGGGGGCACCGCTCGGCCGCAGCGCACAGCCCGCCTCAGCGCGGGGGACTCAACAGTGGCGGCAGCTGCGGCAAGGGCGGTCGGGAGGGGTGTCTCCCGCGTTTCCCCGCCGCGACGTGCGGGCACTGCGGAGCGGCGCCGGGGAGCGGCACCGCGGCCTCCGCCCGCCGCCGGCGAAGCCGCGGGGACACGGCGCGCTCCTCCCTCGCCGCACGCCTGCCACCCCGCTCCGCACGTCCTTCCCCAGTCAGCCCCTTCCTCCCGCTCCCCAGAGCCTTTTCCCCTCCCCCTGTCTCCTCCCCCCCCCCCCCCATTTTAAGGTAACTCCCAGGAAACGTGCAAACCTGTAATTTTTACCTTCTTTGGCTTTTTTCCTCCTCGCCAGCGTGCCGCCGAGCTTGCCGAGAAAGGAGTCATCTTTTTTTCTGGACTGGGGAGATTTAGGGGTGGGGGACTTGGGGGAAGAAGGGGACTTCTGAGGGGAGGTTGCCATGATGGCCCAGCCGGCGCTCAGGAATGCAGGAGACGGGTCCGAGGCCCCGATGCCGTGGGAGGCTGCTCCCGGCTCTAAACGGAAGCGGAATTATTTCAAGCATTTGAGGCAGCTCCTGCTCCGCTCTCCCGGCTCTCCCGCTCCTTCCCTCCCTCCCTCCTTCCCGCCCTCCCGGCGCCCGCCGGGGAGGGCCCGTTCCCCTCAGCACGGCTCCCTCCGCCGGCCCCCTCCTCAGCCTGCCGCCCGGGCAAATCCCCCAGCTCCCCTCAGCCCAACGGCCTCCCTCCCTCTCCTCAGCCCAGCGGCCGGCCCTACCTGCCCCCCTCAGGCGGCTCAGCCATGGGCCGAGGACCTCCCTTCGCTTCCCCGCAGGGGCCGCAGCCTCAGGGTGGTACGAAGGCCACGCTCCACTCCCAGCTGAGGGACCCGCGGCTTTTTGTGGGCCGGCTATAGCGTACACTGAGCCTCAGGGCAATGCCTCAATCCCATGGTCCATCTACCTTTACCCCGGCTTGCCCTAGACCCGCTCACTAACTCGGGCTGGTTAGTCAAACACACCAATGTAGGTGACCACACACATGACAATGCTAGTTAATAGGGATGCCGAAAGTTAAACGCAGGTGTAGACGAGCAGGACCAGGGGTCAGACAGCTCGTAAGTGAAGGCTCTGGAAGGATGAAAGGTCACAGCTACTGGCCGGTGTTCCCACATCCTGGGGTCAGCACCAACAGAAAATAACTAATGAAGTAATAAAGTGTCACTAAGTACTTGTGTGCAAGTTAAAAGTTGAAGCTTACTATATACATTTCAGTCTCGAGGCAAAGAAGCTCTTCTGCCTGAAGGTGTCGGCTATATCTGTGGTCATAGGCAGTGGGCATCGTCGTATCCATGTCTACAAAAGAAACCAACTGTTGTAGTCAGACCAGTATGAAAGCCAGAGGTAAAGAAAGGTGCCCTAGCACCACAGATTGCCTATACCAACACTGCTTTGATTTGCAGATGAGTAGCTTAGGAGAGAAGTATGTTTAAGATAGGTAATTTGCTGTGACTGGTTCAGGAGGCATGCAGGACTGGAACAGCATTAATGTCATCTGGATACACTACTTTCACTTACCACTTAATCACTCGATTAACAATTTAGGCAAAAAACCACACACACTTCATGCAAATATCTAGCTATCCATTAGGCATAACAAGTGAAATGAAACTACCATGAGGATATTTCTAAATCAGCTAATAATTGTTGTGTTTTTACAAGCTGATAACATTGGTTAGCTGATGAGGGATAGACATCAATGCGTATTTGTTACATGCAGTTAGTATATGCCCTGGAGAAAAATGTTATTCATTCATATTGCCATCAGTTAAAAGCAAGAATGAGCCCAAGCCTTTAGCACAATCTCTCCTTTACTTTGGTTTGCTCTCTGACTCCTAGCACCAATTGTGTCTCAGGGCTGTTTGTCTATAGAACAGTCTAAATTTCACACATTATTCTCTTTTTACAGAACTGCTACTCACACAGTGTATGGATTAGGCGATTAACTGTTTTGGAACATTTTTAAGAACAATAAAATACTATTTCAAAAGAAGGAGAAATAAGCACATCAAGCCTTTTTTTGCATGTATGCTAATCTGTGGCATTTACAAATAGAGCAATAACCCAACTAAATCTCCGTTTGGATCCAAATGACAATACACAGATGTCAATATAGGATTTTGCGGGCACAGCAGAAAAGACAGCATTTTGGCAAGCACAAGTATGCTTGCCTTTGTACCACTATGGCTGTGTTTAAGACAGAACAAGCGAGATACCTCACAAACAATAACGAGCGCTGGGTTGTACAGTACGGGAAAGTCAGAATTCAACATGCATTTGCTAAGACCCACATGAAACAACCAAAAAGACCCAGCATCTTTCTTTCCGATTTCACTAAACTCAGCATGTGTAAATAAATAACAAATGCAATATAACTTATTTAATAGCCTCATGAGCTACAGTGTTTCATATCACAAGGAGAAAGCAATTTTTTAATTAATGTGTTTAAAATCAACTTTGTCAGATCTGGAAACACAAATACTGTGTGTTTTACGTAATAATGCTAAAGTAACAGACAGACAAGTTTACTGGTGGAGTTTTTTTTTTTTATGTTTGGGTTTTTTTCAGAATTTTTTTGCAGTTCTTTGAGTATAACATTATCACTGTGTTTTTCCACTTAGGATGTTCTTTTCAAGGATAGGTACAACATTTTTTCCTCCCATCTCTTAAATTTAGAACTACATATGCTGCACCTTTTGCTTTTGATCTGGGAACATATATAGACATATGACCTTAAATTAGTATTGCATTCAGTACAAAAGGGCTCATAGATATGCACAATTTCTATGTTATGGCAATTAAAGGAACATTTTTTGCTCTGCTTTATATTTTATAATTGAACGCTTTCCTGATGATGCTCTGTGATTCCACACAGCGGAAGCAGTAGTCAGCAGGCTGCTGTTCAGGCTGGCCTCACTGCATTTGGCATATAGAAGTCTGGAGCAGACCGTGAGAGCTCTCACTGTGTTCCCTGTCGTCAGTGCCTTGTTCTTACAGCTGAGCCAGCCAGTAACTCAAATTAATTGTATCCTGATCACTTTTGCCAGGCTATAAAAAGAAGGCTAAATCCATCTCTTATTTACCTGCATATCTATCCATGCACACCTGTTTTTTTATTTCTTATAATACAGGACTCAGGATGATTACAAACTGTTTAAATTAGAGAGAAGAGGCAGGGTATGTATACTAACCGTAGGCTAGGCTAGGCTAGTAAGAAAGTGCACTGCAGAAGCCACGCTGATTAAGGCTGAAAAATAAATTATTCATTTGCCTCAGAGTTTTCTCCTAACATTTTTTTACCAGGTGTACCTCTGCTGTAGCTTTTGACCACTTGATCATTTAAAGAATGGCAGCAGTATTTTCAAAAATGCTCTATCCACCTACTGCTGTTGCTGTGGTCGATACAGCAACACCCTTCACTGGGTTCAGGAAGAAGAGAACTAGACTGAAGTATACCCTTTTTATTTTTCTAAGTATCTGCAGTCAGCCTTCTACTGACCTGACAGGTCTGTGTGATTAACTGCTGAATGTGCTTGCCCCACCTTGAGTAATAGTTAACAGCACATTAAAGGAGCCGGCTTAGAAAAGAAAGCACTTCCATACAGGTTGCTTTGAGGATGTTTCTTGCTTGGGATTTTCCTGAGAGTACCCCAAAATACCTGGAGATAAGAGCCCTGGCAGGACCTAGCGCTCCTGCAACTGTCCATGAGCAAGACACGCCAGGCATCTGCTCCCTCAGGTGAGGCAAGGCTGTGGCCAGTGCTGGCACCCCAGGAGGCGGGGAAGTGTGAGCTACTTCCAGTCCTGTCCTTAAGAGCAGTGATTTTGAATTTTACCAGGAAGGCACGCTCCTCTTCACATGGCTGAGAGACAAAAGATAATGAATCTCTGTGACTATATGCAATATGTTATTTGGAAAGGTTCAAAGGAAAGAAAGTGGATTTTTCACTTGTGCCTACAAGTTTGTACATCATTTGTTACATGAACATACATATTAGCAAGTGCGCTGCTGTCATACAGGGCCATGAGGGCTCTTTTTGCAGTTCTTTGGAACCAACAGAGGAAACCATATTTTGGTCCTAATATTAGGTAAAGATATTTAGGTGAAATCCAGCAAATATCTTACTTATCACTAAGTATCTGTCAAGGTCTAGGTTCATGAGATGTGGCAGCCATGAAAACTGCAGGCATAGTATTTGCTCGCTAACATGGCAAAACCATCATGCCCAACTATGTAATAACTGTATGGTCCATGCAAAACCCAGCAGGGACAGCTTTAGATTTTAACAGTAGGAAAGTCTTAAAAGATGCAGAATCTCCAATCTGCCAAGCCACATCCTGTTACTGGAAAGAAACTGCTAAACTAAAGCAAACTTCTTAGTTGAAATCAGATACGCATTTGGCTAAAAAGAAGTAGTCTCAAAGCACAAGGTCTCGAAGTTTGTTGCCTGTGCCTAGAGAAACCTGACCAAATACCCTAAAAATCACTGAGGCATTCCTTTACCTTGGGAGCAGATGGAGTGAGCTTGAGTCAAAATAATGGCTTACAAAACCTTTTTCCTGAACTTCTTGTCCAGTTGATTTTTAGACCTATGATCTTTTGAAGAAGGGGCAAGGGGGTGTGTGTGCTTGCTGTGAATAGGAAGGGAGCCTTACTAAATTCCTGTGGTGGCATTTCTACCCACATCCTACTCCAGAGCCAGTCAAGTTCTCCAGCTGTTGTTCAGCTGACTGAGAAATCAACATGGCTGCAAGGTTTTGAACATGGATTAAAGTTCTACATATTACTGCTAATAAACCCAGAAGGCAGATAATTCCTGTGCAGTCCTAAAACTTATATGTGGTATTATCAGACGAATCACCACCACATCTGCCTCTGGGACACACAAGATGGAAGCGAAAGAACAAGATAGTAGAAGAAAAACCTCAGTTCAAATACATGAAAAGTTACTTTGAACTCTGAAGAGAAGCAGCTATCTCTCTGTCCTCTGAATATGAGAATGAGGCTAAGTTCAGAGTCAATGAGCAGGGGGACGATGGTACAGGCACTAACATAAGCCCCAATTCTTGCTTATCCACTTCCCTCATCTCAAGCAGCACATTGTTTTCCTTTGTAAGGCTGGTAGAAAGCAAGAAAATGATGTGACCTTATAAAGTCAGTGGAAGATTCAAATTAGAAATTAAGGTTTTGATCACCAATTCTTAGTGATACACACAGTGACACTTCCTTCAGTCTTCAAGGAGCTGTTTTAATTTGCATGTTATGCCTAAGGAAATTAAGTTGTGAATCCCTGTGTAAGAATGTGAGGAAGTTTTTGACCTTAATGGAGTTTGTAAACTCTTGTGCTAAAGGTGGAGTCAAATGCTGTCTACCTTCAGGGTGTCATTATTCCTAAACTATAAAATGAATCAGAGAATTGCAAGATGGTATGATCTACTTACCAGTATAGGAATTAAGAATCTGATATAATTTCTTACCTATAGATCTTTCCTAGACAGACACTATTACATTGTAGATATTGGTGGAGAGAAATTGCTATGGAAATGATTCAAGGACTTCAGAGAGTGAGATATAATTTTATTTTTTCAAATAGAAAATTGTTCACATCTAGTCCATTTACACATAGTCAGTATGTTCCAGCATATCACATTATACCAAAAAATGACAGTGCTAAGGACTTAAAAATGAACAAATCTATTACAGGTTAATGAGTCAATTTACAGAAAAGATTGAGCAGCAAGAAGACTCATAACCAAACCAATGTTTAAATACATTTCTAATACAAGCCAACCATATTAAATTGACCTGTGAACAGTGTGTATAGCTTCTCTTTTTTAACCTGCTTCACTATTCTCATAGTATATGAAGACCTGATTTAAAGGATTTAAGAGCTTATTGTTTTTCTAAATCACTTGAACAGTTTACTTTTGGATCTAATCTTGTGAAGTAGTTCCTATCAGGCAGGGTAACAGTTGCCTGACAGGTTTATTCCACCAAAGAGCGGACACACAGTTTTGAGTGATGCATGTGTTGTGACCACATGGCATCCAGAAATGAATGTTTTTAGCAAAGAATATACTTGAGGTCCATAAAATGCTGATGGCCCTCAGCTTCTGTTGACTCTAATACTCACAAGAACTCAAATCTTTAGAGCTAAAAGGAAAGCACTCTTTTGTATTTGGTTTTATAGCCAAACAAGTATCTGCTGTAAACTGAAATCTCAGGGCTTAAATACAATGCAGAGCAACCTGAACCTGACTGACTGCAGCATGTGCACCTCCCTGGAGTGAGCAGGCTGGACTTTGGTAGAGGAGAGCAATCATGTTTCTCTGATTACTCCCTTCCTCTTCATCTTTTTATGGCAGCAACACTAAGGTGAATGGAATTTTTAGTTTGTAAAAGTGAGGTGAAAAAACCCAGTCTTTGACTGATACAGCTGGAGGTTTCTGCTGAATTCCCCTCCTGAGCAAAGCATCAAGAAGTTTGCTTGCTTTTTTTTTTTTTTTTTAATAGCTTGAAAGCATTATGGCTCTTCATTTTCTACAGTGAACTGACAATGTTCCAGACAGTCTTGTTCTACATGATTACATAAGGCTTCTGGGAAAAGTGATAAAATCCAGAAATTTTCTCCACAAAACTGGAAATACAAGCAGACCTCAACAGAGAAAATTAAAATACTTATTGCTGCTTTGCCTGCTCCTACTTTGTGTCAATCTTAAGTCATAGAGTTAATTTGAAAATAAATTGCTCCAATCCATCTCAATAAAAATGTAACCTGAAGATCAGGTATGCTTAGCTTATGAATGACAGAGGAAAAAAAAAAGTCTGATGGTAATTTTGGAACACATTTAAGGATTCTGCTTTGTCTTTCCACTGTGCTGAAAGACAAATTTTACTATTAAAGCCCTACATACTATGCTTTAAGGGTATCCCTTCAAGTTATGGTAACTGAAAACATCTTTTTAAAATCTTAATTCATATATTTTTACTAATTATTTGCCAAATGGATAAAGCTATTTACTCTACAATGCACACCTTCACCTATGCATAGCTGTTAGAAATACATGTCTATGTATCAAAATCAGAGGCAACGTCCAAACTGTACAATGTAACCAGACACTCTTATCCTCTTTAAACAGTCTAATAAATAAATATAAATACATAAATATTGAGGAACAGTCATATATTCCTTGCACTAATAGAGGTATATTATTTCTCTGTGGTCAAGGGTAAAATCTTGCTTGTATCTTTAGAAAGGGTATTTTAAATTTCTTACAGTACAGCAAAAACTTAAGATAATTCATAAATTGTTGTGACAAGATCCAGTGTGTCTGTTACCCTACAAATACTTACCAAGAGGTTTTTTAGCTTAAAGTTTCTGTAACAGGGATGCTTCTAGCTTTGGCTGTAGCATGGGCAACTGCTGCAAATAAGCACCATTCACGAAAGAACAAGAATATCAAATCTTCTCAGTGTATGAGGTAAAGTGATATTCAAAAAGAAAGAGTCTTTAAGTTTCTCCTTGTTTTTTTCACTTTGAAAATCTAGTGCATCATACATACAGTTGGGCATACTACCAATCTTAAATTGCAGAATTATCTCAGATTTAACAAAGTACTTGAATTACACCAAATACTAAAGAGAACCTGCACATATGCTTTGCCAATATCTACAAATACATATACAGAGAAGACAGGAAAAATTTCCTTTAAGCAAAAAATATGAGTATGTTCTCAAGCAGCAAGATAAATGTAGCATAAGTATACCCACAATATTTTCTATCAGATGTTGACATTAAAAAAGGCAACATGTTTTTTTGCAGTCCTTTTGAGGAATTATTCTCAGAGAGCTCTTTAACTCATCACACCCTATGATACTATGTGTGATGTATTTTATCAAGCCATTGTAAAGCCTACCCTACACAAATACTAATTGGGTTTGGAGTACCCGTTTTTAATTGTCATTTAGCATATTTTAAAGACCTTAATCTATGACATACAAAAGCTTTTTTGAGCATTTAACAGTTTTAAGGGTAGTGACCCCTTTGATAATCCTTTACCATTCTACAAAATGTAGGGATTTAATACTGCTTTAACTTCTTGTTCAAAAATACACAGTGCACTAAAACTTGCAAATACCTGGAAAATTAATTTCTGATACTACATTTACAGTAGTTTTAATGAGTGCTTATATGTAATTATTAATCAAAGGACACTTCCTCCACCAGAAATACAAACTAACCTTGTTTTTATATGAGATGCTTGCTTTCTGACCTTTAAATAGTTCACCATGGCTTGGCTGTGCCAAAATATTAACAAAACCACATACAGATTCAGATAAATAAATGGAAAGTAATGTTGTCTCAAAAATACTAAATGATGTCACCATGCTTCTCAGAAACTCTATTCTCAACATTAAAAGAAAATCCCAAGAAAACAACAGAGCTCTGATTTCCCTTTCACAGACTCTGATGCCCATCAGAGAGGTAAATTCAGGCTTATTCTGTATTCCAGTGATCCTTTAAGCTGATAGTGAAATGACTCACTCTAGTATGAGCAAAAGAACTGCTTAAGCACTTTTGATAACAAAGCAACATGTTTTTCAAATAAACTGATTTTCAATTTGAATTTCTCCATTTTTCATAAGACTGTATCTCCATGATTATGAATATTGCTGAAATTATGTTTATTTGCATGTGGCTGTTTAAATCCTGCTCCGCTGATAGCCTCTAGATAATATAATGCTTTCAAAGTGCTGGTCTTCTACTTTTTCTTTCACTCTCTGCTCCTCTAAGGTACACACAAGTTTGTCCCTTTCTTCAACCACTTTCATCATCTCAGTAAAAATTTCAACCTCCTCATTCAGATCCATTTCATCTTTAAGGCTGTCTGAAAGATCACAAAATAAGAGGTTAAAATCCAGAAAACATGCTTGTTACAATTTACATTTTAACTGTTGGTGTGCAGCTTGAGCTAATGTCATAGTCAATGTGAAATGAAGTCAATAGCAGTTAATATTTTTTATGTTACAGTCCATGGAAAATTTCTCCAGCATTTGGGCCCTTTAAGGTTGACGATTAAGGCTCCTAAAGGCTAGAGTAGGTCTTTTAGCAAAACTTTGAGTGGAATGGATAGGAAGTGCACAACTTGTTTACGAAAACTGGAGATTAAATTTAATTTATAAGATAAAAAGCCCAACCATGAAATATAGCACCTGTAAGAAAATGAAAAGTGTTTTTCAAAAAATGCATTGAAAACTGCCATGGCTTATAAATCTAATGCTTTGAACATGACAGGCTATTTTTGGGTATTCATTACTATTTAACTCCCCTTCTTCTTTCATTCCTTCTCCCTATGTTCTCTTTTCTAATACCAAATGAAAGGGCAAGACTAAACTGTAACCCAAAGTATCTGAAAGCAATTCCAAAATACTGTGGTAACCAGTAATGCTACAGCTGGCACAAAAACATATAACGTCTTTTGTGTTTAAGTGGTTGAAACAATTACTTTCCATTGCTTCCCATCATTGCATGTTAGTTGGATGTTGTTGCCTGCACACACAATTAGTGCAATTGCATGTACGAGTGCTTCTGACCTCGTTCAATGTAAAACTGAGCAGGTTAGCTTAGCTGTCTTCGCTAGAAGTCAGATGAGAAGACCTCTCATGTTGCCTTTTGCTGGCTGAGCTGCCTTTGCTCAGAAGAGAACAGAAGGAAGAGCCTTAACAGCTCTGGTCTTTTGAGGCAAACAGGGATATGTATGGGCATGGCCTATCACTGTAGGCTGGAGCATACACTTCCCTTAGACTTACCGTCAATGGCCATCTTCTCTCTCAGCTTTTGTTCCAACCTACTCTGGTGGTCCTCCAATTCTAGCTCTTGGGCTCTAGGCACAATAAGAAGTACGTTAAAGGAGCTTTTTTCCAATGAAGACATAAGCGTTAATATTACTTCAACCGAGAGATTCTGTGTTCTGTTTATCCAGTGTTTTCTCCTCTTGGGCAGTCAAGGCTAAAAAGTTTGGCCATGCCTACATTGCCACAGCAATGCCAGATGTACCACTATCACCTTTTGCATTATGTATCAGATTAAGCTCTCTCATACACTGCAACACTTCACGCTTCAGCCAGCTGTGCTTTGTTGGTGGCACCCACAGTGCAATTCTGGATAGGACTGAATGCTCCTCCACACATGAAGGGCCCTAACAGGCTCTCTGCACAGGAATGGGTCCTGAGGGAAGGGAATTTACACATGTGAACACATCCAGACAGCATCTTGTGTCCTGCAGTGACAAAAGCAGCCTGCTTTTGCTTTTTTAACTGCTTTCCAGACAGCGTGAGCAGGAAGCATTCTACTGCAACACACAATGACAATCAAAGGGGAAAAAAGAAGTTTGATCCTTGGCAGCATCAGCACAGCAGGGGAGAAATTCGGGTGCAGCTGGAGCTAATGGTTGGTCTGCATCATTGTCCACAGCACTGGGTGCTGAGTGATATGGAAATGATAAATGAACAAGCAGCCTGCACTGGTGTGAAATCCAGGGGTGAGTAATAACTCTCATCGCCTTCCCACATGGCCCAGAAATCCTGGAGAAAATAACTGAGAGTCACCTCCACCTATCTGTTGAGCATGTTTCCAAGGAGGCGAGGTGAGGCAACAGAGCTACAGCGTATACTGTTTCCATCAACCACAGTGGCATCTGAGGCAGTTTTTATTTGCTTGGTGCATCTGCTTGCTTCATTGCTATAGAGTTCCTAGATCTTTTTCCCTAGGTCCAATGAAACCTGACACAAATTTGTCAAACTGTTTTTCTTTCACAGAAGAAAGTTCATTAGACGTGCATTAGGTAAATGCAGAGTGTCTACCTGCTATATTGTTTTAGAGTATGGTATAGGATTGAAATAAATGAACCCCTGTGAGAGGGAAGCACAAGGAAGGCTCGATTGAAAATCTGTGTTCAAATCAGATTGTAGCTACTCTGGGTACATTTACCCCACAACAGTCTCAAACTGCAGCACACAGCAGGCTGTTCAGGTGTATTTTCAGTACACTCTTCCTCTTTCCCCTCCCCATCTTTAGTACTAATGCTTGTCCTTACTTACATAATCAGGAGCTCAGACTCATAATGCATTAATTTATTCTTCTCCAGGACCAGCTCAAACCATTCATGTAGCATCTGAGTTTCATCCTTTGTGCCCGAATCTGTTTAAAATAAAAGGCTTAAGTGTGCATTAAGAGCTTTCTTTCCAATGCACTTACCACTCAAGTTCATGTTAAATTGTCCTCATTTGTAAGCCTACGCGAGTTCAAATGTAGATTTTTTTGCTGTGTGTAACTTACATCAGTAAAGTCTGGGTATAACAGGTATAACATTCTTGTCTACATTTGCTTGAATGTTGTAGTTCATTGCATATGTTGTAGTTAAAGATACATTGGAATTAAAACCACTTTTGTTCAGGCAGTTAAGGTTTTCCTTTCAAATAATCATATAGACTTTCTTTTCTTAATGGGCACTTTTTCTTTCTCTTAGTTCTGCCTTTGATAACATAGTTCCTCTGCTGATACTGGACTCCAGCAGCTGAACTATATGTATAAACAGATAATCCCATTAATGCAACTGGACTTCAGGATGTACATGCTGGCAAGTATCAGCTTAGTCCCTCTTTCCAGTGGGACACAAATCCACAAGTTTCTGTTCATCTTCCAACTGGTCTCTAAATCAGCATCTGCTTTGAATGACAGGAAAGGCTGTGGGACAGGACAACCCTTCTACTACTGGGTGGTTTTGTAACACTTTGGGACAGGACATCACTGTTAGGCACTATACAGACATGAAATATGAGATGGTGTCACGGTTTAAGCCCAGCTGGTAACTCAGAACCATGCAGCTGCTCACTCACTGCCCCCCATCTACCTCCCCCAGCTCATGGAGGGATGGGGAGGAGAATCGAAAGAACGTAACTCCCACAGGTTGAGATAAGAACAGTCCAGTAACTAAGGTATAACACAGATCACTGCTGCTACCACCAATAATAATAATGATAAGGAAATAACAAAGGAAGAGAATACAGCTGCTCACTACCCACCAACAGATACCCAGCCCTACCAGAGCAGCAATATGGGGCTTCCGGGTAACTTCCCCCCTGGGCATGACGTGCTGTGGTATGGAATACCTCTTTGGCTAATTTGAGTCAGAGATTCACCGTGTTCTTCAGCAGTTTCTGCAATTTGTCGTTGGGGACTCCATACAGCTGCCTTCCATCTCCGATGCTTTCCCACAATACAGCAGGACCCATCAGTAAACAAGGCATATTGCTTTTCACTTTCTGACAGTTTATTAGTGGAGCCCCTTCAGCATTCATCACCTCCTGGTGACATTCCAAAATCTTTGCCCTCTGGCCAGTCCATGATGACTTTTAGAATTCCTGGATGACTGGGGTTTCCTATTTGAGCTCGTTGTGTAATTAGTGCAGCCCACTTACTCCATGTAGCATC
>WYDI02031924.1:0-16750 GCA_009867235.2 Psittacus erithacus | reverse complement strand
AAGGAAAGGAAAGGAAAGGAAAGGAAAGGAAAGGAAAGGAAAGGAAAGGAAAGGAAAGGAAAGGAAAGGAAAAAGAACTGTTAAGCACAGAAACACTTTTTTTTATTTTACAGCTGGTCAATGTAAGCTGTGAAAAAAGATGGAAAACTAAAAAGTTTTTTTATTTGCTGAAGTGGACAATGTAAAGATTAAATGGAAATTAATTTGGAAGAGTTTCAGCTCAGGTGAAAGGAATGTTTTTTTAAACCAACATTTAGCAGTCTATAAACTTACAGGTAACATTGGAGGGTTTTTCTATTTATTTTACAATTTTTTAATTTATTTTATAAATGTTTTGGCTGTTTAAAAATTGTAATAAAATAAGAGATTATTTCCTCCTTTGTTTATGAGCTTTCCTCATCTCTTACCACACAACTTGACAAGACTACAGATTTTAGAGAGAAAGTTTAATTACTTTCCCAGGCTGTTTAATGTATGCAAAGGCTGCTTAGAACTGTGGATGAAAAGGGAATAATTATCACTTCATTATATAACCTTTAAAGCAAACAAGAACATGTTTCATCATTGAACTGTATGTATGCCAGACAACACAATATCCTTGAGTTCAAAAAAACCTTCAAAAATCACTAAAAGATAGTTGAGAAACTGGTATATCTCATATCAGTTCACTGCATTAATGCAAGATCTTAAAAGACTACATGGAGGTTCTGTAACACACTATGCTATGTTAAGACTTCCATTTTTTTAGGTAAATACTTTGGACTGTTAAAAATACAGTCACAGAGAGAAGGAACTGAATTTATCAAGTGAAAAATAAGTAATATAATTGTTTTAATGGATAAAGAAGCAATTAAGTATTCCCTGTATTTCTTACACTGGTTCAAAGCCAAAGTCCCAGCTACATTCTTTGGTGGTATTTTGAAGAGAATGACAGAAATTCACTATTCTGTTCCTTTTAAAGCAGGGGAAAGTGGAACACGAAAGACTGTTTAATGTACTACTAATTGCTAAGATGCAGTCTCTTCTTTGGACAGAGATATGTAAATATATTAACTTGTAAATTCAAGTTTTCAGATATTTGTAAAAGAAGTAGATAATTCTAATAACTCTAGCACAAGACTGCATCTTGAACATTCTTCACTAATAGACCTTCTTTAAAACAGCACCTCTAAAGCACTGCTAAGGCTGTACTTCATTATTTGTGATTGTACTTGCAAAAAATTAAGTCAGTGAGAGCTTTTTCTATTGAAATACTCATATTTAGCCTTATTGAAAGAAGAGAGCAGAAAAATGCTTAGACTGGGGAAAGAGGGAAAAAAGCAATATTTCCCAGATGGGACGAAATTTGCTTTATTTTAGTCAGCCTAAGAATTACTGTAAATCCTGGGGGTTTTTTGTTAATGTGTCTCAAGGTGTGTTAACTCCATTCTAAACCTAATTTTAATAATTTAAGACACTTAAATGAACCTTGATGGGTGTTAATAAAACAGCCAGGAGCTATTGCAGAATAAGCTAAAAATCTAACAGCTGAAAGTCTTGGCATACATCTATGGTATGAATACTGTCTCTACCTCAATACATATAGCCATAGAGATATATTTAGCTACAGCACTTGTTTGTATAATACTAAATAACTCCATGATATCACAATAGATTGACCCCAGTCAGCAACTAGGCACCCACACAGCTACTAGCTTACTATCCCGTTCCCTTCAGCAGGACAGAGGAGAGAAAAGGAAGAGAAAAAGCAAGAAAATTTGTGGACCAAAACAAAGGCAGTTTAGTAAGTGAAGGAAAGAAATGGTTGTGGCAATACATGCATAGGCAAAACCCTTCCCACGATCAGACTGAAGCACAGCCAGCCTCTGAGCAACAGACCCTGTGAAAGGTCACATCACTAATGTGTCCTTTTCCTCTCTCTTTGATCACTAATGTGTCCTTTTCCTCTCTCTTTGGACCCATACATGAACATGCTGATGTGTTCCTATTAAGACTGAGAAAAGACATAACTGGTTTACTTTTTCTCTTATCAACCCTCCATAATGCAAAGTTCATAAACACACAGTGAAGCATCTGCAGTTCTCTCTCTGCTTCTGCTCCTTAAAGCCCACAGTATCAGGTGAAGTCGTTAGCTTTCTGAGTGTGTGTTATAAAGATTTGGGTTGCTTTGCCCTTTTCCTTAAATGTATGGTCTTTGGAATATGTTTGCTCTTTGCTGACTGGAAAATCCACTACCCTGTAAATAAAATTCAGTGTACCACTAGAAACACTGGACTGACTTATTTACATTCTTCACTTCTGCATGAAATCAGGATTTTGAAGAAAAGAATACACATCTATTTCTTTATGAAGTGTAATCTTTTGCATCTAGGAAGTTCACTGGCAAAGCCTGTAGTACTGTTATGTTGCGTGGTATCAATGGGAGGCTGCCTTTCATAGCTGTGTTCACATTCATAAGGATTTAAAATCACAGACATAATTGCCTTATGTCCTTTCTGATTTTCTGAAAGTACTCTGTCCTACTTTTGCCAGTAATCTTACATTCATAAGCACATCTGCGAAGAGTCTTTTTAAGTGGCTGTATAATCCTCTGAGTTCCCCCGTCTCTGGTTGCTCTCTGAGTCATTCAAACTCCTTGTTTCTGAAAATATGTTTTTGCTGTGTCACATTCATGACCTTTTATACTGATAAGGTGATCTACATTTTTTCCCTGCGCCTAGTCCTGAGCAATTTTCATGGATCAGGACAGCAGACAGATGCTGTCAGGGTTTACTCAACCCAGCCAAGTATTTTAATCAATATCCTCTGTCGACACTTCCTACTTCTACTTAGACATACATGAGATGACCCCACATTTTACAGACAACTAACAATACTGCAGACCTTTCTTTCAGTCATTGTTATTGAGCTAGCATACACATCTCTGAAGCGATATTGCTACTTTCCAAAAGTGGACATACAAATGTAAATTCACATACCTCAGCAGAAATGTAACTTCCACAGGCCATACTGTACTCTGTGAATATTTGATGAGTAGCTTCTTTCATTTCTATATATTTTACAAGTTTTATAGTAAACATAAAAAAACCTGCAAGTTACCAACAAGATGATGCTGTCAGCCTATTCTTCAGAATTCACAAGCAACACTCCCCTGGAAATAGCCAACCAAACCAAACCAAACCAAGACAAACAAAACACCACCTTGAAAAACTTGAGAGCTAAGCTGCAAATATATGGGCTCTGGGTCCTCCTTATTTCACTTGAGCTCACAAAAGCCTTTTAGTATCTCTGCACAGCTGAGAATATCGCAGGCAGCCACAGATCTTTATAAGCTCATTCACAGGTCTAATTTGGTGTGTTAAAATCAAAAGAAGCAAAGATGTACTAAATCAAACAGAGGTCGAGCTAGCCTCGTAGTCTGTCTCAAACACTGGTCACAAGTACATGATTAAAAGGTAATAAAACCAGAACTAGTGAAGGACATTTCCCATTTACTCATGCGCTCTGCCAGGCTCCAAGTAGCTTCTATAGAGTACATTTATCCAGTAGAATGTATATTTAGTATTTCTATGAAATACACAGTATCAATTCACAGTTAGTATCCTTAAATGGCTTTAACTTTCATGCTTTTGTCCAGTAACTTCTGGGTCCAGGTAATCTTTCACCATCGACAACATTCTCTGGCAATAAATTTCCCAGCTCTGCTACCTGCTGTGTTAAGACCACCTTCTCTTGTTTATCTGAATCTACCTCATTCTAGTTCTATTTGATAACCCCCAAAAGTCCCTTTTTGCAAGTTGTTGGAGGCTTTACATAAACTTCACTTGAAATCCTTAATGCCACTGCAGTAAAGAAAAGAGGAAAGCAGAAAAATAAAAGAAAGGTAGAGCCTAGACTCTGCTCTTTCAGCCTTGGTGTTATACAGTATAAGATAAGGAAAACAGAGAACAGCTGTGTTTCACACTGATGCAACAGATCTCCAAGGGTAACTGTTTCACTCCTTCTCTGGCTCATCAAGGGTCATGTCCAGGTGCTCAATTTCCTCTGTGTTATGAGTCTAGCCATTAAGTGATTTGTTCATGACATAGCTGTCTAGATTCCCTGTCTATTCCCTGAAACATCCCACTAAATCTTGGTAAATTGGCCAGTGCTTCCTTCTAAAATTTCACCAGCCTTACTGTCCTTATGTTTCTGTTTTGATTTCCTCTTAAATGCTCAAATCATGATAGGCATGTTCCAGACATGTTTCTGTTCTTCCTCACTTCCTCTCATTCCTCATATATGGAAAAGGTTGGGATAGAAAATGTTGCGGATGACAAGGGTACAGCAGGGCTTTTTTCATTCATAATCACACCTCTTTTTTTTAACCAGCTAGTAAACAGATGACACTAGTCTCTTCTTTCTGCCTGGTGTTCTTCCTTTCAGTGTGAAGCCTTGCAACAACTTCTAAATTTCTAAATGCTATAATCTTTCAGAACCATTTAATGGGATCACCAAATACATTCTAGACAGGACTTCTTGTTTGGCTTTGTTTTATGAAAAACAACAACTATATAGAGCACGTATGAAGATTATAATCTCTGTCATGCTCAATTTAATAGCTGGGTGGGACAGGTGACATTATGGTTTAATATATATATATAACATGACTATAGTATATACAAGAAAAATATTTTTTGAAAGAAGCTTAAGATATATCTTGATTTTTTTGATTGCCTTTTTTTTTGGCACTGAAATCAATACAGGACTGGGATATCTGCAGTTTTCTGTTTTGGCTTTTTTCTTCTTTAGTAAGCGTTCAGTTTCAAGTGACCAGGCCTTTTTATTCTTTGATGTTGAAATATCATTTATAATTATACAAACTTTTTTTTTTAATCAATCTGTAATAAGATTTTCAGTGTTTCACTGTATACCTGCAGTTATGGTCCTTTGTTACTACCTGTCAACTCATCTGATGCTGAGAATCTATTCATTTAACATTTTTAGTGAAATAGTCTGAATTGGCTTTATGAGGAACAGACGTAGATGAAAATACGAAGTAACTGTTCCATTTCTGAGCCCAGGATTCAGGCTCCATACTGTAGTATCTGCATTGCTTGTGAGCAAGAACCAGCAGCTGGAAATGCTGGGATGATAAAATTGAAGCCTCTGTCTCCAGATGTATCATAGAGGTACCACACTTGCTGAGTCTTATATCAAAGATTTATTGCTCAGATGATCAGTGTAAGAATATGCAGTTCCCACACATCACTTACTTGCAATCTCCCAAACAACTAGTGGGGCACAGCTAATGATATGAACTACACTTGTCCATCTATATCTACTACCTGAATATGACACTAAATTAATGGGAATCCTGGGTTAATCTACAGCAACATGGATTGCAAATCTACAGCAACATGGATTGCAAATCTACAGCAACATGGATTGCAAATCTACAGAACAGCCCCTTCAAGAAGCAACTTCTGAAAATATAAATTACAGTCCAAACTGCTGAACAAACACATGCATCATCAAACATATGTCAGAGCTCTTTTTAAGGAATGAAAATTAGTATTTTATAAAAAGTATCCACATAATATGCTGCATCTACAAATAAAATTCCTGCTCAGGTTTTGGGGCTTAAAAAATTATATTACAGGAAAGGATTTATTAATTTACAAAAAAAGGCCTAAAAATTGACTAGCTACAATGAAACATTCTTAGACCTCAATGGAACATTTTAAAATAAACCTACCCATATTTAAGAATATAGCTCTGTAATTAGCAATGAAAGAAAACGAGGAAACTTAGATCCTGATACATCACTTTCAGGTTTTGGCTGCCACAGGTCCAGGAAAACTATAAATGTAAGATCTTAATTTCTACATATGTTGAAACCAGACTATTATAATACAGACATTCAGTTAGCCAGCAACGGAATATGCACATTGACAAAAAATATTTTGAAATCTATAAAATACAGAAACATAATTCAGTCTCTAAAAGTCCTTTCACATTTATCCTTGACTTGGAATCGACTTTGGAGGATACTCCACGAACACATCGTTGTCTACTTGCCCCATTCTTATATTAAGCATTAATTTTAGGCCAGCTTAACGAGATATAGTAAAAGGCTTTTGATCTGACTCAGCCAGACATTCTTAGAGCATCCTTTTGAAGTTCTTTAACTTATTGGTATCCCACACTGAAACAATTACAGTTTCATAGAATACCTTCAGAAATACTGAGCTTATGCCCAGTTAGGAAAGTCCTTTCCCAACTTGTGTTAATGTCTTGTTTTGGAACCTCCTTCTTGCTCAACAGCCTGCAGAGAGTATCCATTTCATGTTTGATATTCTTGCAGATCCTGACTTTATCTGTCCAGAGATTTCATGGTTCAAAAGGAGGTAGACATCTTCCTGTTCCTTCCCCCATTTTATATCAGATGACACCTGTTCTTTCAAAGCATTTATTTTTTAATTTACAAAGACAGATGATTGCATCATGAGAAGGACTGAGATTCAAGTCTTTCGGTGACTCTTGAATGAATGATGGGAAAAAGGCAAAGGAGGAATCTGAAACTGAGCACACTTCAGGGAAAGTTACTGACCTTTAATACCTTGTCTCACTGAATCCTCTTTTTCTTCCACCCTACACTTATGGAGACCTTCATTTCAGAACTGGCACAGGCATTCCTGACAGGAGCTTCAGATGTGGGCCTCTTTGTTGCCCTTTTAGGATGCTTTTCCCCTAACAGCTTCAAGGTTTTGACATATGTCATGTAAGAGCTCATACAGCAGACCCCTTCTCCTTCAGTGCTGCTGAGGCTGGGAAAGGTCAATTTGCTGCATACTTGGTGGGAACAGAAGAAAATAAGTCAAGCTATTCCTTTCTCAGTCATCTTCTTTGAGAGCAATGGAGGACCGCTCAGTTTTTTCCTTTCTGCCCTTTGAACCTTTACCATGAGGATCCTCTTAGAGCTGGGTGCTTGTTTCTTCTTTCTTTATTAAATCTTTTCCTCTGTGAAACAGAAAATACTTCTCACACTCATACTTTTATCTCTTTCAGGAGAACAAGAGAGGCATTCTCTACAGAAGCAATAGATCTTCTTCCCTTTGTATTTTTCAGGCAGAAGACAAAGAAATAACAATAACAATATGCAAAAGCAGTCACTATTACTGTATGTGTATACATATGTACACACACAAAGGTTATCTCTATGCTTAGGTTACTTGTAAATCAATACCTTTTCTACACCAAAGAAAAATTAGTCTCTTAATCAGTACTGCACTGCAGTGCAAACTGCTGTAATATCATAATTACAATCATACAGTCACGATAACATAATAAAATCACAATAACAATCACAAAGCTACATCTATTTTACAGCAATTTGAGTACTTTCAAACAAAGAGTACTTATGCCTGGGAATGAATCCTTATCAGGATGTCCCATGGTATTCCCCCTAGGGGGGAACTTGCACTTTGGGGCAGGAGAGGCAATGAAGCTGATACTATTTGCTGCATACACTCATGTGTATATGATAACTTCCGTTATCTTGGCAGTTTGTTCAAGAGCATTTGTGTCTATTACAGTGTTGGAGGAGCCACTTTTGAAATGTGTATCAGCCATCCTGATAGTGCTTGATATTTTATTGCTACAGGATCTAAGAGAATGTGAGAAGAAAAGCTTGCGCTTTTTTTGCCTTTTTTTTTTTTTTTTTTTTTTCCCGGGCATGGTATTATTAAAAAGTAGTTATTTTTTAAAAATGCTAAAATCAGTTCCTCCAGCTCTGTCCTGGAGCATTTTCTCCAGCCACCAAGTATAACTAGAAAGGTAACAGCATAAAAATAGGTCAAAAATAAGGAAAATTTCATTTAAGGAAATGGAGCTGCATGCAATCGTTGATTAACGGGCAGCTGTGTAAGAAGACAAAAGTACATTAGGGACAAGAAAAAGTTTTAATATCTAAACAACGGACCTCTGAAAATCCACATAACTTAGAAGTATGAGCATCAGCCTACCTTTTGATAACTTTATTCACTTTATCTAGAAATATTAATATGCAGAACAGAATCTAAGCAGCCAAAGGTATAAAAAAAAGTAACAAAGGTGTCCTCAAAAGCCATAAGCCATTTCCCTCATTCTAACAATGCCATGTGTTGTCAAAAAAGATCCTGGTTCAAGGTCCCTGGGCACTTCCTAGTTCTTGTTTTAATGAAAATGTGGGGAATTTATGATACGGGGGACAAGAATAATTTTTAGCTAAAGTCTTCATTTCTTTGTTTAGTGCAAAGAAAATTAATAAATCACTATATAAGTATCTCTCAACCACCTCCAGAGTATTTTTTCAACTGTTGTTTCAATTTTTCTCTGTTGCAAGCTTGAAAGGTAATTGTAAGCCTGATCTGTGCTGCTATCATCACAAAACTCTGGTAAGACAGTACAAAAGCACTGTTTTCCAGTAATAGAGAGGACAGAATTTGCAGATTCTTATACATACAGCTCACAGCTTCAGACTGAAAAAATCCTGACAATCTCTGCACAACCAGCTCCTACTCAGAGATGCACACTGCATCCCCACCACCAAGCATTTAGCAGAGACATCTGTTTCACAGATATTACTGCTGGGTCACATAATTTTGCTCAGGTAGTCATTGCAGAATGCCTGTCTGTAAAATAATCTAACACACTCTTGTTGTCTTACATGCTAATAAAAACTAAAAAAGACTCCAAACCTTGTAACAAGAAAAAGAAAAAAAAAAACAACAAAACTCAAACCCCACAACCAATCCCCCCAAAAAACAACCAAACCACAAACCACAGAAATGCAATGCACTTGAATTAACTTTGCGCTGATTTTTTTTTCAGTATATAATTCTGCAATATATTTTCACAGAAAAGATGACTTCATCTCTGTATTAAGCTCAATTACTTTATATCAGTTGCTATTGATACCTGTTCCCTCTAGAAAATATGCTTTTACATCAAAATAATCTTCTTTAATACAAATGACTGGCAACTACTGTAGAGTAACTTTGAATAAGATTATTGTTTTGAAATGAAAGAACTTTTCTGTAAAAGTTTTATATATTCCTTTAAAATTTATCTCAGAATGTTGAAAAGATACTTTCAAAGAAGTTCAGATGAGTCTTTACCACTTAGATTTCTCTTTCAAAAGAGATTTATAAGCAAGTTACAAGTGGACATATTGATCTCAAATAATGTTATAAAGGCAGAAGTTTTCTGGTTCAGATTCATCCCTCCCAAATTAAGCACTCATCTCAGGAGTCTAGATTGGACCTGGACAGGTGAAGTAGCTCAAGCCTCAAGCCTACACCCCTGCCCATTTCCATTGCCACAGACAAAACCTGAAGATGCTACTGAATCTCTCAGCTCTGAAAATCTGAACCCAGACTCAAGGCCCAGTTACCAAAGGCAACAGAGATGTAAACATGTTAGGTTCTCCGTATATCAGACAGAGATTTAAACATTTTAGGAAAAGGAGGATTATTTATCCCTCTTAAGAGCTTTTTTCTTTAAGCTGAGCAACACAAGGTCTTCTCTCATCTGCTTTTGACCCTTTTTCTATTACTACTGGTAGCATGGAAACTTCTGCAACATTTAGATTTAAACCCCAGATATTTTTTTTTTACATTCTTAACAGGAATTTTAAGCACTGATTATGTACCAATAACCAAAATGCTTCCAATAAAAATAAAAAGAAATATTTGAAACAAACAATTTGTTTGAACTAGCTTTTTCTCTTCAATCTCCAATTTTTCATCTAGTTGAAGTGTAGAAAGCCAGACCGTTTAGTAGGAGAGCCCCATATAGCAAAATATAGCTGTATATCTTCTATCTCATTTTCTTTGCTACCTGTAAGAGGTGATATTTTCCTTTTGATTATTCACACTAATTAAAACCAATCCACTCGAATACTACTAAGGTACTAGTACTACTATTCTCCTCTATCCTACCAGTTGTAGGTAGTGACATCAAAAGGAAAGAGTCAGATCCAGTTTACTAGTACTTAGCTCCAAGACTGGTGTCCCCTGCAGAATTTCAGGGGTTTCAATCATGGGATGATCTATTCGACATCAGGCCTGCTGAGCCTGACAGGCTTCACCTTTCTCAGTGGGAGAAAGGTATTTTTGCTCACAAGTTAGCAGGGTTATTTGAAAGAGCTTTAACCCAGGTTTGAAGGGGGAAAAGGGATTAATTCAGGCTTACCGGTAATAAGGTATGGGCTGGCATGATAATGCTTGTCTTAGCAGGACCATAGGAGAGCAGTGACTACCATTTACTCTGACTTTAGCAAAGCCTGTGACACAGTCTGGAGCAAAATCCTCAAGGAACTGGTCACAGCCCCAAGTCTGCTAGTGTTCAAGAAGCATTTGGACAATGCTCAAAGATATATGATTTAACTTTCTGGTTGTGCTGTGTGGAGACTGTTGGACTTGATGATCCTCATAGGTGCCTTCTGACTCAGGATGTTCTATTCTATGATTCTATACCTCCTTCTTACATTTTTGTCCCTCTTTTTTGCTGTTCTTTTGACAACATTAAACATCAATTCAGGAACCCTGAGGAAGACTAAAATAATGAACAGATCTATCTGAGCTATAATACAAAACAAAGAGATTATATGCAATTCACCTTGAAAGTAGAAGCCATCATTATTCTTTTTCATGGCTATTTAAAAAGTGAAAAAAGGAAAGCAGCTGAAGTAATATTTTCACCTTTATACATTGTCCTAAAGAAAGTGCCACGGCTGAAAAATCATCAGAAATTCTATTTTCTACTTTCATTGTGAAATTAACAGAGCTTTTGCATTTTGAACTCTATCCACACACTGCAGCAGCAGTCCCCTGGATTGTTCTGAGTCTTAAATAGGTGTGCTTTGGAGAAAGTAGAAGGAAAAAATCCTTCAATAGATCCTACACTAATGACATACTAAACTTTTAAGAAGTTTTCTTTCCATATTTATTGAAGCCAGGTAGTTAATTTTGTACTCATGTGTCCCAACATATTCACAGTTTCCTACAGGAGATTTGGATGTTTCTCTGCTTGGACAATTGTGGCTGTAATTATCTATTATCCCAGCAGCCTGAATCTTTTTGTGAGCACATACTAGTTGGTGGCAGTGCTCAAATGTTATCCGACATTGGCAAAGAACAATCTAGCCTAGCTTTTCTTCATTTATGCTGCTATGTGAACCAATAATAGCTCTTCAGAACTCAGTCTACCCCAGAGTGAGATTGGAGTAATGAGGGAAAAAATCAGGCTCTTTGGTTTGAAATTTTATTATTAGAGAAACTAGTTGGCACTTAAAAGTGAACTTTATTTTTTGCCTCATCTTTGGAAACTGTGCATCTGTTGAGGATGAATAGGGCCAGATATAGTCTTAGTCTTAACAAGAGAGATGTTGTGGACATTACTGCATCTGTAAATGCAAACTACATGTCACACTGGATGGTAATGTAATTATCTTGTCAGCAAGTCCCAGCTGGAAGGTCACTAGAACTTTGAATATTATGTCTTCATTTCTATCATATTTCAGGTCAGATCTTAGTTAAACTGGCCCAAGACTTTCAAAACCAAGGGCTGTGTCCTAATGACTGACCTGTCCATTCCTCCAGGAAGTACTTGTGGAGGCAGAAGGAAGAGACTGTCTCCATACCTGGTGGGTGCTATGCAGTAACACACTTCCAGTCCCTTGCCTTGTCTGAAATTGTATGGCCATCCAGCTCCACAGAAGACAAGAATTCAGCCTCCCTATTATAGGATGGGCAGTTTAAGCATCTAAACTGTGATTCAATTGTGTACATTGAAAGTCTTTCCTGTTTCTTTAGCCTAGTCTACACCAAATCTGCAGATGATACTTAAAAGACATGCTTAGCTTAGAGTGGGTGATGAGTTTGGTCATCAAAATGAAACAGCCTGAATATATAGTTTCTAGTAATACTGGGCAATAATCCTCCTAAAATTAGTGAGTTTCCTTCAAATCATTAGTCACTTATAAAGGACTGGCTAATAAGACTGTGAGCAGGGCTTCCCTTCAGTCTTTATTTCCCCTCTTTCACAGGTCGCTCACCCCTGCTCTATATAGAGTACTTATTTGGAAATGAAAAGTTTTCCACAAAACAGTGAATAAAATGCAGATTCAATACATAAGCCTTATCATTATGTCCAAGACTTAGTTAACCGAAGCACCTATACATTTTTTTACCCTCTTACATTTTTCAATGCCAACAAATCACTGATCCTTCAGGACCTTTCCTCTGTATCCATTTTAGCACTACAGAATTTCAAGTGCTTAGAATAATTCATAGAAAGAGAGCTTGTACATATTTATTCTATATTCCTTTCCTTTCAGCTTAGAAATGTGACATCTTGAAAATGCAGCAGAAACGTATCTCAGATTTATGATGGTAGAATTGTCCTCCTCATTTTGTGTTCTACATTAACTTAATTCATTACCAGATTCCTGAGTTTGGGAATAAAAAAATTCGTATCAGAATGAAAACACAGTGATTGCATAATTGTAGATTTAATACCAGGATATTAATGTGGAAATGTCCCCATTGTTTCACCTGTTTTTCCTCCTTTTAACTGATGCCAGTTAAGACAAACCACAGTCAGTCATAAGTGTAAATTAAATAGGGAACCTATTGAAAAGTATTAGGTGCCATTTCCTACCTTGCTTTCTGAAATCCAAAGCTATATAAAGCACACTTGTTGCATGCTTATTCTCATAATGAAACTGTACAATAAAGTGAATGTCAGGAGTCTGTTTTCCACAGTGTTCTGTTTTCCACAGTGTTAATTAATTAAAGTATGGCATTAAGTTGCGTAAAATATAAACCCCCATGGGCTCTGAATTAGCCTATGAGAATGACTAATGTTGTAAGGGTGATGAAATGGAAAGCTGACTTCACATCTAAGTTAAACTCATTATCACATAAAGGTGACCATTCTCCCAGAATTGAAGGAAACAGCTATGAAAACTTGAGAGATTATAAGGATAATGAACAGTACTAGGAAAAATCTTCAGGCATCTCTGTGTAGACTAAATGCCACATTAGGTGAAGGATGCAAAGCATATATTTTCAGGGATTTTCAGGATTGCTTCTTCAAAAATAAAAAAGCTCAAAGATGCCTGACAAATATTTTTGAATATTGGATTAGTCATAATGTCTAGTTTAAGAGGCAACTACCAATGGTCACACTGTATTTTAGTTAATTTTTAATATGAGATTTCTTTTCTAACCTCCCAAAGAGGAAAAGGGCTCTATTTTGTCTATTGCTATTTATTTAGCAAAAATATTTAACAAAACCAGAAAAAAAAAATAAAACACTAATAAAAAATAAGTTTCAGCTGTTAGAAGAACTGTTTGGAAAACCTCTCTAAGATGCTCAGAATAAATGTGGGTCATCCATATAAAAACCCTGCATCTCAAAAACCCCCAGTAGCTAAAGAATACAAGAAAAACAGTTGAAAAAACACTTTCAGAAAGCAGAAATTTTGTGTGATATTATAGATTTTTTTAAAAAAGGCCTTCAGACTTTAAATTGAAATAGAAAAAGACAATAAAAGAAGTCACAAACATTTTGTGAAGTAACTTTTCAGAGATGATACATTTTCAGTGTTACACTGGAAAGCAAAATTCTGTCAAAGAGTTAGTGAACATACTGGAAATCAAAATGTGAGTGCAAAGAAGATAAAGCCAAACCAGAGAGCTGAATCTGCTATTTGTACAGATTTTTCTACAGAAGTACCCAAGGAAGTTCTCATACCACAACTTCCTTTCATGTAGGTAGAGAATCAAAGCATTATTTATTTTGGAAGAGGTCTCTTGAAACCTTCTACTCTAAAACCTTGATCAAAGTCAGGCCAGTTTAAAAGCAGGTTGATTACTTCAAAGCTTTTCTGTGTAACCTGTTCAAGTGTGAGACTTTGAAATTTCATTTCCTAACATTCCATCAGCTTTTCCCAGGTTGCAATTTGTGTTTGCCATTTCTTACCCTGTGTACCTTTGAGTAGAGTCTGACTCTTTCCCCTTTTGATGGAATGCAAAAGAATGTTTCATGGATTAAAAATTGGTCAAAAGTCAGAAAACAAATGGTTGGAATCATCAGCTTTCACAATGGATGGTGGTTACCAGGACTGTTCACAACCATTTGTGCTGACACCTACAGTGTTCAAAAAAACCATAAACTGTCTAGAAAAGGTAACAAAATTTGCAGCTGAGATAAAATAGTTCAAGACATTCAAAAGCAAATTTCACCAATGAGCTACAGAACATCTCATGTTATAGAATGACAAGGCAATAAAATGAAACTTGTATTTTGCATAGGGAAACAAGTGGTAGAAAAAAGTGCATACTAAACATATGTCAACCATACATGCAGTCAGGAGATCCAATCTACTACCACACAGGAAAGACTGTCACAAATTCCTTGAAGTGCTATTCTATTTGGCAGTGCCACTTCATGTCTGCAGAAAAATCAGTGAACGGGTGGTGAGCAAACAGAAAATATCTGCAGCCTTTTGAACGGATCAGTATTGTACTGGTGCAGTATGCAACACCTTTTAACAGACGAACCCATTGCTTCAGGAAATAGTGAGGATCAACTCTATAAATAATCAATCAAATGCCCACATATGGATCCACAGGGAGTGTTAACTACACTAACCCAGGAAACCTCCAGGTTAAATCACTGCCTGCCAGGACCTTGAAAAGCATACCAAAGGATGTACATGCACCAGAGATACATCTACACCTGCCAGCAGATACTACCAAAGATAACATATCAGCCCAAATGAATCTTTGCTTTGACCAAGGGCAGAACATACATTATGATTCTCTGAATGGTAAAATGTAAATCTGATTTACATTTCAGAATTTGTTCCAGGTTTTATGTGTTTTTAGCGAAGCAAATGAAGAAAAAAGTAAGCATTGCATTTTCCAACCAATCTTGACAGAAAAGAGATTTCTAGAGATTAGAGCTATTAATTCTTTCAAACATCATTTGGGCAAGTGAGTTTAGTACATTTTGAATGCAGACACTTTTGAAAGATAAAAGCACAGTCTGGAATAAATTCTTGTTGGCTTATTTGGAATCCCAGAGAGCTATCCAAGTGAGGTAGATGGGCTGTTATTGAAATGACAAGGGGTTAGTACAGCCATCATCTCTTAGCAGTCGTAAAACACTTTTATCTTTTCCTCAGAGTTATTCATTAAGATAGCTTGTTGAACAATCAGAAGGCAGATGCAATAATATCTAATGAACACAAACGAAATATCTTTTGCCTTCTTCATCTTCACAATACATTATATTTACTCTTCATTTATGAAAAACAAGAAAGAGCTTATAAGGTGATAAAATCATAAATAAGAGCAAAGCTTTGTGCACTAAACATAACCACATTGGATATTTTTACAGTAGTGGTAAAATAAAGTAGTGCCTTTCAGCTGTTCTTTAGCACAAACCTACTGAATGAGTCTAGCTATAAATCAGAATCGAACCTTCACTGAAGTTACCAGTTGGTAAAGATAAAATTGCCTTGTATGAATCCATTCATGCAAATAGTCCCAAGAAAGAAAGATCTATAAAAAGACAAAGCCTGAGAAAATGGAATTTATTTCTAAACTCAAGGTAGAATACAGGAAGTCCCTTCATACTGAGGTTTGAGGCAAGCACTTCCTTTTCAGTAATATTGTTAACACTTGTGTCTTTCAGTATGAAAAAAAGATTATTAGCATATGATGAAATGCAGTCTAGCTAGAGAAGCATAATAAATTATTAATTAAAATCTAAGGCACCTTAGCTATATTTGTGCATGCATTTTGAAAGAAAAAACATGCTAATTTAAACTTTGGTTGTAGAGGTTTAATTTAAAGCAGTCCATCTAAGATATTTACAGACACACATTATCTTATTGCTATTGTGGGTTGTTTATATGGTTAATCATTGCATCTTAAGAACAGTTACCCATTTAAATGCTGAATTAAATCATATTATATCATATACTGAGGCTCAAAGGGCACCAGAATTTGGCTCCAGGCTTCTCAATATATTATACTGATTTCATATTACAGAAAATTAATGCTAGCTACAAAATATACCAAGTTCATAAACTGGACAGAATAACAGAGGTCAGGAAACTCATATATACATAACATTAAGAAAAAGAGAATGATGCATCTACTAGTCATGGCCAAACTATGAGCAAGATTCATTTATTCAAATTAAGCAACCAGCTGGAGGATACAAATTCTTGCAGGGAGAAACTGCTTTTTGAGATTTCAGGCTTCTCATTGTAACATAGTGTCACGTTAAGATACCAGGTAGTCTACCGGCTTCCCAAGAAGGATGAGACCCTTGTATCCAACCTACCTGCCCTTCCTGGGCAGCCCGCAAAGTTGGAGGGTGTTCACCCAATCTATTCAGGGACCCTATGGGCAGCACCACACTGATAGAGGTTAGGGAGACCGGTCTACTTGTTTCCCAGGAAGGACGAGATCCTTGTGTCTGACCCACCTACCCCCACTTTGGGTAGCTCACGAAGTCGGAGGGTGTTCGCTTAACCTATGCAGGAACCTCACGAGCAGTACGTTAGGCCAAATCCCTTAAAAGTTTCCAGAAACTTATATATATAAGAAATTTATTACATATACTTGTGGCAGGATACAGGTTCAAGATAGCCGGTGATAGTGACTGACTATGAAAACAGATTTGGTTAGAATTAAAACTGATCAGT
>WYDI02031923.1:0-27797 GCA_009867235.2 Psittacus erithacus | reverse complement strand
TTGTTATTATTGGTGGTAGCAGCAGTGATTTGTGTTATACCTTAGTTACTGGACTGTTCTTATCTCAGCCCGTGGGAATTACATTCTTTCGATTCTCCTCCCCATCCCTCTGGGAGTGGGGGCGGGGGGAAGGACAGGTTGTGGGGGGAAAACAAGCAGGCGACATGCTTTTCTAATTTACGACTAAGCTTAAACCACGACACTTACACACATTTTAATATATTTAGTTTATCTGGGTTTTAGTTTTTATTTGAAATCAATATTAATTCATGTTTAGCAAATTAATGTATACTATTATTGATTAGGAAAAATATTTGATGTTCTTAATTCATTATAGTAAATACTGTTCCACAGAACCTTTTTTACATACTGTTTAAAAAGTGTCTATTCTCCAGCTGACCTTTGAGTCTGCCAGCTGGGAGGAAAAACTATAGAGAAATGGAAGGATACAACAGCAACCATATGAAGTATGGCAAGAATCCTTGGTCCAGGAGACAGTAATGGCCCCCTAAACTTTATGTTCTTTCTGTGTCATACTGTGCAGTACTTAAGTTCTGAAGTTTTCAGCATTTTTCCTACTAGTTTGTGAGTAGTTCTCTTTTAATTCTTTATTAGTTTATTGCAAGGTTGATTGTAAGCATTAGGGTGATAATGTTCTTCCTTTACACCTCCAGATACCATGTTCAGCACATGATCACTGCTTTATAATAAATAATGAAACTTTGCTGTGAAACTCAAGTTTAAAATAATATCTTCAAATAAGTTATGAGTAGGCAGGAAAGTAGGAGGTCCCGTGAATCATCACTTTTCACAAAAAGATCAAGAACCAGCTATTTCCTATTTCTAATTTTCTGGTAGAGAAATCTGGAGATATAGAGGAGATAAATGCAAAGAATTTTTTTTTCTTTCTCTTTCCTTTTTTTCCTCCTCATCTCCTTCCTGGCAGAGCATGAGAGACTGAAAAGTCCTTGATCAGGATAAGCACTACTTAGCAACAATTAAAACATCAGTGTGTTATCAGCATTATTCTCAGACTAAAGCCAAAACACAGCCCTGCACAAACTACCAGGAAGCAAATCAACTCTGTCCCAGCCAAAACCAGGACAATCATATTTGATGCTTAACTCTTCATCTTCTGTTTATTTTGGACCACTACTCTGACCTACCACTTGGAAGAAAAAATTGTTATAGAAGAAAACAGGTCTAAGCAGAGTAGGTAGAAGATAGTACTATGGCTGGATCAAGCCTGTTGCATTTGACTCCAAGCTCCAGGACTGAGGTCTGGACATTTTTTTATTTAGTGGGCAGGCATAATCATTCTCTCTCTATCTAGATTTCTAAGCACAGCACCAACTTGAAACCAGCACTTTGAAGGCTAGATGATCTTAGCCACCTATTCATCTTCCAAAGACAAGCACCTGCAGAAGGCAATATAGTCACTTCCTGAGGAGTCTTACCTAAAAATGAGAAAGTTAGAAGATGTCTATCTCTAATTTAGAGCCTAAACCAAGATGGTACAAACTTAGTGCCTAACATGAGATGGGACAGCTATGTAAAATATATTTTTATGCTAAAAATTTAACAGTAGTGCTAATGCTTCCAAGAAGCTTGGTTTGTAAGGGACAGAAGAAAGTGGTCAAACTACCTAGCTCTTCAAAATAAATTAGTCCAAAATTATGACCATGAAGATTCACTTGCTTCTATTTAATCATATTTTTTCCAATGTCTGTTTAATGAAACTGTAGTTTATGAAAAGCTTCCTAAAGTATTTTTAATGAATCAAGAAACAGGCACATAACATGAGGGACTGTCATTCAGATGATAACCAGGCACTGCATGATACATACTGGCAAGTTACTAAATCTGTTTTAGGTGATTGTCTGAGACCAAGGTTATGCAGCATAGACTAATAGCACATCTGCTATGGTTTATAGCTATATGGATAAATATTTATCTACAACTGAATTTTGGTACAGTCTGATACTTTAACAGTGCAGAAGTAAGATATCTATGTTAAAAGGAAAGTGCCAAAAAATACATTAATGCATAAATTTATAGTTATTTTTTGCTTTAAAAGCTCAAGAGTTTAAAACAGAGGCATATATGAAACAAAACCATTATGTTATTTCAAGTATATCCTGAAAATATAAACATGCATACACTGATCTGTACATTGTAACATAGCAATTCTGGTTGCCATGTAGAATTTCTGTACAAAAGGATAATAAAAATATTCAGTTAAGTAAGAATCTGGAAGTTCCAGAGTTATGGGAATTTAGTGCAATATGCTGCACCTACTGTTATGCAAGAGTAGTTCAGAATGGTAGAAACTATCTTACACAATAGTAGAAAAAAAAAAAAATACCTGTAACTTCGCAACATTTACTTTATGGAAGACAGTTTACTGATAGGTGTACACAGAAGCTTGACACAGCTATCTTGACAGAAGCACCTAGTGTTATCTGAGATACTCTAGAGAAGATGAGACAGATGCGTAAGTTCATCTGCTATGACACAGAATCTGTAGGAGAATTGATTATCATCAGAGGACAATCACCTTTATGTGGGCACCTAAATTGAGCCCAAGGTAATCCATTAAATAACAGTACAAGAATGAAAAGCAAAACTTAGTGGCGGTGGGGGGTGGAGGGGTGTGGGATGGGAAGGCATTTATTTTCTTGAATATAGGTGTCTCACACATTTTTAAGCATTGAGAGTTGTCCCACCTAGTTTCCATGTCTAGAAAACCATAGGTCTCATCTCAGATCTGTAGCAAATATCTAAACAACCTTCTCAGATGTCCTAATTCAGTAGGCCTCTATGCTAACACAACTGAATACAACCTTTAAAACCCTATAGTCATACAATGATTTAATGTCAGATGACCTCGATGCCTCTCATTTCCACTCCCCGTTTATTTTAGGTGATCAATTACTTATATGTATCTATGAACTCCCTTTTCTCAACCAAGGTGTCTCTCCAGCAAGAACTGGAGGTGATGCATAAGTATCCCAAACACTACAAAGGTTTTAAATCTTTCTGTAATTCAAGAATAAAAATAATTCCATCAAACCGCACAAAAATTATAAAAGTGAAAAAAAAGCATCAAATATATCTAGAGAGTTTTTCTATTTAATTTTCCAAAGGATTTTGTATAAGTATGCTGACAAGAAAAAGACAGAGATATGTGTTTCAATATATCTAATAATGCTTCTTATTCTGTTCTTGAGGCTGCCCCAGCAACCAGTGACCTGTGTGAGAACCTGTGCTGACAAGCTCCACAGGTATCCAAGCTTAATGTAGCTCTATAGTGCTTTTAATAGATAAGCATACTCTATCTGTTCTGGCAAAGAAAAATAGAGCAGGCAATCAGACAATTATCTTCCCTAACCTGAGTGGAATACTTAACACAAGTCAAGGGTAAAGAAAACAATCTTCCCAGATTGTTTGATGCCCTAAAATACTATTGAAAAAAGATCACCTGTGTTTTTACAGATGTGTGTATAGATATATATATATGTATGCATGCATTCATTTATAGCAATAGGAATGCAAAATTAGATATTACTCCTTTGTCTGCTTAAAAATGTTACTTGACAAAGCAGAAGCCCTTTCCACGTAATAGTCTAGATATTGTATCTAATAAAATGGCTAGAAAAACATAATGACAAAAAAGTGTTGACCCATGAGAAAACTAAGTTTTCCTTAGTCATTTCAATTGTCTAAAAATGAAGATTTTAATGCTACTGCGTAAGATGGCACACACAAAAAAATACTCGTAAGATTTATTATTTTTTTTCACATTTTCCCTTTTACTGAGTATTATTCCCTTTTTATTGCCAGTAACAATCTATAGTAAAATGATTCTGGTGCAATTCTGTGTATTGCAAATTCCCTGCTACTGGATTGCTGCTGCTTTTTTTTTTTTTTTTTTTTCTGTTGGTTCATACACAATGCACCTGAGAACAGAGTACAACAGGTTTTTTTCTTAATTTGTTGGACTTATTATTCTTATTACTACTACAAGATTTAAAACCTAAGTTCTAAAGAGTTACCTGTTCATCTTCAGAATTTATCATGTTCATTTCAAACAAGTTTCTATGGGGAATAAAGTCTACTGTCATGAATTTAAAAAAAAAACAGAAGACAATTTATTAGTTTATTGGTTACAAAAGCCTTAAGCACTTTTGAAGTACAAGACATATGGGAATTAGAAAAATATCTCCATGGACCAATGAGGTTGGAATACCAATAAGCCTATAAAAAGTCAGACAGGGATAAGAAGCTGTTTGGGAGTTCCCATTCTCTCTGAACTGCCATCTCATATGATGTGATCCGTATCTTAGTAACATCAGTGTGAATGTAAGATGAATAATTCTGTGGAAGTGGATACTGGCTTCCAGTCAAGTTTTTGAAATGCTACTAAATAAAAATTGTAAAGGGGGGCAAGTGAGGGGAAGGGGAAAAAGGTGGTGGTGGGGAAATTAATTACCTGTAGAGAAAGAAGGAGTCCAGGAAAGAAGAATTAAGTCAGAATCCTACTGAAATAGATCATAGAATCATTTCTTATAATATAGAGGAAGACTGCCCAAACATGCATGTTTCCTGACCCCAAACATCTAAAAATCATGAGATTTGTGAGCTAGCAAAAGGCTGCAATTCTTCCTTATGAGTTGGGACCTACTTAGGTCTTCAGAGCTGTAAAGATTACACAAAGATTACACGCTTTTTCTCTTCCATGAAATTTGAGATATTTCCATAATCGTCACTTTCAAGAGCTAGATATTTATGTAAAATATCAGCTACTAAGAGATTCATGAGAACATCATGAGAGCTGACATTGCTGTATGTGTAAGTTTGTTAAAAACAATGAACAATAGGAAAATTACATGTATGAATTGCTAGGGTCCCTGTGCCGCTGTAATATCAAAATCAAGTGGTATAGTGTTCCTTAAACTCACGCTTATTCACTATGACTTAGCAAGCTATCATGGTAAAACAATGTATGCTCTCACAAACACAGATGTAAGAAAAAGAGGCATGAATAGCACTTTGTTGAAAAAAATAAACTTTTTTCAAATTTAAATATTACTTTTCTCTTTGCCATTCACTTTTATGATCCACCCCATATTTTAGACTTCTTTTTAGTACTACATTTAGTAAAAACATGTTCTGAGATGATAAAACAAGGATAGGTTAAATATTGATAAGTAAAAATGAGTCTGAAGCCTGCATCTGTGAAGAGCAAAAGATACGTTTAATGTAATGCTCTTTAGTTGTCTCATCAAGCAGTGATGAAATTCATGCTGCTGAAATCAGACAGGGTTTTTCCATGATGCCAGCATTTCACTTACAGATTCAACACCCACTGTATAAGTGTGTTGGCTCAGCTTTTCATTTTACTCTCTGGCTCAGCTTTTCATTTTACTCTCTGTCCCATCTCCTGGAGACTGCTATCATATAAGGAGAAGCAGCTGATTCTCAACGGATTGATGATTGATGAACCTGACCAATGAAGGTATTAATACAGTTGACCACACACAGGAATCTGGTGTGATTTGACATTCCTTAAAGCATCTAGGACCCCACAAGGAGCTGTCAGATAGGATACATTAGGCCTCTGTCCTTCTGGAGTTGCAGCCCAGGGTCAGGGAGGATATGGTAGCCCAAAGATAACAGGACATCTTTGGTTAGGCAATGCAACTGAGCTTTACAGGCCTTGTCTTCATGTTGATAGAGCATCTCCTTTTCCTCATTTATTGCATCAAACTTGGAGCTGTGCTCTGCAATCTGCCACCAAGTAGTTTCTACCTGAGCCAGAAAACAAATTAGTTTTTGTCTGTAGGCATTCCAAGGAAGGATCATCTTTGCTGGACTTGTGTATTTGTTTTAGAGGAGACTGAGCTGGTCATGGAATCAATAACAAGTCTTTACTGACTATCCTTGTATCTGTTAAAAGATGAGAACTCTGAAATTATTTTGCTGCCAAAGCTAAGTTGGGTTTTAGAGACTTCTGCTAGCCTCAGATATTTGTATAGTGAATAAGGCTTTTGCAATATATATATCTTTACAGAGAGAAAATTCAGCATATTGTAGAAATGTTTTGTATAGCTAACATTATTCCCCTGAAGAGAAAGTGAACTCCATTAGAAATCTGTTATGCAGGATTCTGCATTGCACTTTATTTTCATGTTAAATTTCCCCATGGTTTCCTTTACTACTTTATTTGGTTTAATTGTCTTATTGCTTATCTCAAAACACCATGAGCTTTACAACAGACAGCATCTTTTAATGACAGTGTTGTTTTCAGTTTTGCTTGAATATAAGGTGGCATTGAAGTTCTATTGAAAGAAAATGACCAGAGGATAAAAGAAGGTTTTGTTTGCTTGTTTATTTTGTTGACATTTGCCAGAGCCCATTTTGGGATGCAAAATACAGAACACAGTGGTAGAGACTACAGTAACAGTTCCTGATGCATTATGAAAGCCTTTCATCACATTAAGAAACAAAGGCAGGAGATTATATCACAGTTGAACGGACATAAAACAGTCAGCCATCTCATTGTGATTAAGGGAATACCATTTAGGGTTTAGAGTAAGTTCTTCCAGGTCTGTGTGCCATGCTTTCTGCTGGAAAGGGAAATTCATCCTGCAGAGAAGCTTGACAAGTAACTCTCCTGTGGGCACTGCATCTTGGGTAGAACTGTTTTTCTTTTTATCTCCTTTTATAGAATCTTATTTTCTTTCAGCAAACAAGCAATAATATATTGTGCTAAGACACTTCCATTTGAAATATCTTCTGCACAGCCAGAGTGGGGGGCATATGATCGTGTTTACTCACCTTCTGCTGCTCATACGGTAAGGTCAATGATGAGTCAAACTTGGGCTCTGTTTAAATCCTGCTTTCCAATCTGTTTACTTAATTCTTGGTTAAAAGACAAGCCAAAATTTTGTCTTTTCAGACTTATCAGAAGCATTACATGAAGTTAACCTCCAGGGCTATTTTCCATATAACTCTGTTAAGCACATATTAACAGTTCATAGGCAGCTAGAGCAAGACAGTCACAGAGAAAAGCATCACATTGTTTCTCAATAAATTAGTGTTCACTGTAAATCAAAGGCATTGAAGATACTAAAAAAAGACTAGTATATAGAATTCACTAGGTGTGCTTTAAAAGGAAATACATTACTCTTTGAGAAAGGATTAGACACAAAGTATACTTGTATTTTTATTCACATTCTACCTGCTTTTATTGGTTGAGTATAGTACACCACTGCATGCTGTCAAATGCTTAAAAAGAGCAGCTGTATACATTTACATTTTGCTAAAAAAAAAATCTGCTGTTCTTTTGATGCATTATTTTCTAAAAATTCTACTTTCTAGCTATCCATATTCTGAGCAGAAAACATATATTTTGATTTCAAAACTTTTGTTTTGTGAGAACAGTATTTTATTGACTAGGATTTTTCCATTTCATTAATTTGTCTTTGTCACAAGATTATCCTTTCTTTTACAGTTATTGCAAGTTTGTACCATTCTAGTATTCGACAGTTTTGCAAGCAACTCAACTGTAAAATTTCTCTTGAGACAACGCTTGGCTTCCAAAGAGTGTGTCAACACAGGGGGGTTTATTCAAATTAAAACACAGCAGTAGCTTTAGTTTCTTATGACTAGTGACAAACTAAAAAGCTAAGAAGTGAACAATGGGAACATACAGAAACTGTTAACCCGACAGCATACAATAACCTTGGTGTAGGTTCTCACAGACTTCGAGAATGAAAACAACCCTCATTAAAGAATCCTGCTGATGTTAGAGACGTGTCATATGAAAGTTAGGTATTTATTTTAATGATAGGTGAGATTGTCATGATTATGGATTCTGAAGCATTAAGGAGATAGTAAATATCAGCTTGATATTTAGACATAATATTGCTATCCCTAGAAGAGGAATTGTATGTGATCATGTTCCTCATTCTACCTTTAGGTGAACCAACTTGCTTATTTCAGCATGAAAGTACTTGTGAAATACAAAGTTTAAAAGATATGAGTTTATACACCTCCCTGGGCTTTTTTTTTTTTTTTCATGAATCTGTATTATTGCCCAAACAGTTGTAACATTATGGAAGAGCAGAGATAAAGGATTAACTACGTAAAGTATTTCTTTTCTCTAGTAATTGTCTTTTAGTGCTGAAGGTATATTGATTTTCATCTTAATATTTAAGTAGTAAATCCCCTTCTGTAATATATGAACATTTCTCTGCAGCATCTATTTGACACAGTATTCTTGTGTTATATTCTATAGTGTGGTTTTCTACTGCCATATCAGTACAGGAGATTCAGTATATTCTAGATGAATTAAGAGTGTATTAAGTATGAAATATCTGACTCAGTTTCATATTTTAACATTTAAAAAAAAAATATCAATCCTAAACTTGCTATTACATGGGCATCATCAATGATAAAAACCCAAGAATTTTGGTGCATAAAAACGGTTCATAACGCAAACAGGGTTTATGTAGTACATAAACTACTTGGAACATAAACATAAATGCAAGATAGTGCAAAAACCCAAGGATGTGAAAGTATATTACCTTCGATTTTAAAAACAAGTAATTCTTGTTTGCTGGAAAGAAACATCAGCCATGTTTACACTGCATAACAGAGTGCAGTACAATAGCAGCGGAGCTAACGCAGACCTGATTGAAGTTGCTGGATTCAGCGTTACATCAGGTAGACCTAGCAACATGCGCCTTAAATGTGTGCTGCCTGAACCAGCCTGTTGTTCCATGTCGGCAGACACACTGAATTCAGTATTACCTGGGCACTACACCAGCCTACAACCATGTTAATGACTATGTTGCACATACAGCTTATATTCGGATGAAAGCTGGCTCATATAGTTACAGTTTGGGGTTTACATAGCTGGCTTTTTCCTTCCATCCTGGGGTGTCTTTCTCTACTTTTTGCCAGTAAGGCTATAACCAGATTGATCCAAACTGAAATGTCATGTGAAAGCTTTGCACCAAGCCTCAGTGCATATTACTGTGAGGTCAAAAAATCTTGCCCTTAAGGAACTGTTTGTCCCAAAAGAGCATAAATCCTAAGCTGCAGCAAAGGTTTTCAGCTACCAAAGTAGATGTAGTACAAAGTGAATTTTTTTTTTTAGGTATTTCCATAGCAATTAGCATCTGTGAAATAAACAAGTAATAGAATTTAGTCTTAAAACTCAGTTCAACAAAGTGACATGAAAGGCCAACCTTTACCTTTACCTTCTACCTCTGCTGTAGACATGCTCTAAAGTAGAACATTTATATAATAATTGCATGGATTTGCTACCTGGAGTTTCATTGTGTTTCACTTTTTATATCCATCTATTTATTTCAACAATCAAACATATACAGAAAAAAATCCTAAGATGGAAAAATAGGAAAATGGAACATCATTAATGTTGAAGTAAAACAGTGTTTGTGTAATAACATAAGTGAGTCACTGAAATAGAAGAATTAATTGGTAGGCTTAAAACAGAAGCAAAAATAAGGCTTCCTGCTCTGTTTTGTGCCTTTAATAAGTGCAGTTAAAGCAATTTTGGTTTTGTTGTTGATGTTGTTATTTTTTTAACCTGTCTAGTTTTAATTTGCACAATTATTTCCATGAACTCCTTGAACATTCTAGCAGCTAGTTCAGAGGCACATATCCACACACTAGAGATAAGATGTAGCTCCAAACTGCAGGCACCTAAATGTAGGTTCCTACCTGTGAGTGGAATAACTAAATGCTCTTGCAGTTAATGCTTATCAAATTAATATAAACCTGATGAGTCAGTCAGTTTACCAGATTCCTCCAGATTTAGGGAAGCAGAAGAACTTTTCAGATAGCCAGATTGATTCAATAGCTCACAAAACATCCACTGTGGATCTAAATCCAACCACACATACTTGGCTCCATACAGTATCTTACTTTCTGGTATAATGCTATTTTGTCCACAAAATGTCCTGGTGTTGTAGCAACTTTTCAAGACAGCTAAACCTTCAATTTTCAAGACACTTATTAACTATTGTTGTCCAACATTTTATGTGAAATTTGAGACATATTCCAACATGTCTCAGCTGGTCTAAATAGACAGATAGATAGATAGGTAGATAGATAGATAGATAGAATTAGGAAGGTTCAAGACTACTGCCTTCTAAATTAATACAACAATTTTGCAAGTATAGGCATTTCTTTCAAACTTTGCTCAGCAAATGTGAAGGAAGGTAACTTAAGCAAAGGTCACTTAAGGTAGATATCCACTGCAGATATCCACTGGAATGACTGCTGAATACAAGACTTAAGATATACTTGCTGCCGAAATAATTCCTTAATGCAATTAATAGATATGGGTAGTTATGCACCTTAGGGAAGTATGATTACTAATCCTTCTGTACTTGTACTAGTTGTCTCATAGCCTTAAGTGGTGGAACATATTCAGTGTTTGCAGTGAAGACAAGATTGAATTTATGCAGGTACAATGTCTACTTCTCTGTAGCCGTACACACTTTTGAATTGTAAGACCAGTGATGTACTGGAGTAGGTGGCTAGGAAGGTTGTATAGCCTCTATCACTAGAAAGCAAGCTAGGCAAGTCTGTCAGGAATCATTTAAAGATATCTGAGAGGGAAAGGACTACATGATTATTTGCATTTCCTACCAACTAATTTTTTCCTGATTATAATATAACTTTTAGTCACCACCAGTAAGCTTTTTCATTTTATGTTGAAAGTAGAATTATCGCCTTAAGATAAACAATTTAGTAGCATGTTAACGGGGACCATGTGCATGTCACTGCTTCTGCTTTTATCTGTAAGACAGCTGTGACTATGTCAGATCTTCTATTTGTTCTGAAATTTAATTTTTTAGCATTTGTTTCAAACTGCATATGCCAAGCTTTTAAAGACTATTGTTTTGTGCATGTACTAAGCAAACCAAATGAGTTTTATCCCACAGCTGGAAATTCATAGTCTCATTTTAGTTTTGCATATTTTGCAATATTTGCTCACAATAACAGACTGTAGAATCCTGGACTGTTTCCACAGAAAAGACAATCCAAAATCTGGTTCAGGTCATTTCACTGAGAGCTGAGTCATCACTCAGACAAAACACGTATCAAAGTTCAACCATTGCTAGGATCATAAATCCAGAATTCTTTTACTTTGCATTTCTCCCTACTAGTTTAATCTGGTATTTCTCCCTTGCAGAGGCATATGGGTGTAGTTCAGCTCAGATACTTAAATGGATATGCTATATACTGCTTTAGATGTCATAGAGCCTCTAAGATAACTACATGAGGCTGGTAAAAATGACACATGAGCCATGGGAGGTCTGCACCCTTTAGAAGGAGCAGCTGAAAAGCCAGGGAGGATGTCTTGAGGCATTTCAAATCAGTAGGCATCTGTGGTTAGACATCAATTATATGATGATAACAGACATGCCCTTCAGGTCTTCATTTTACCATAAAGTCAGTAAACAGCAGTCAAATGGCATATTCAACAGCTGATAGAATATCAGTCACTGATTTTTGCTTTTCTTGCTTCATGCTGTCACAGTCCTTTCGGTAAGTTTTTGCCTGGAAGTACTTTTGCTTTTTTTTTTTTTTTTTTTTTTTTTTAACAAATAAATCTTGTTCTTTGCCACTTACAATCCTTTTTCTTGACTTGTTCTTTATTTGTGGCCACATGTATTTTATTGCAGAAGCTCTCTTTAAGTATCCAGATATCCACAGTCATTTGCAAGATGCAATCCACTTTCACAATAGATCTATGAAATTAATTATATGAAGACATAAATACATTCATATTCCCTGTGAACAACCCACATACCAAGAGATTACAGAACTTCTTATATGTCAGGGCACAAGGAGAAATGCTCTTATACCTGTAGTTGAAATAGTTTATGAAATTTTCCCTCACAGCTGCTTGTTACCAGCCTCACAGCTGAGATGCCATGACCAATTATGTTAATTTCCAGTCCATTTCTGTGAAAAGTGAAATAGATTAATCTACCACTGAAGCTGTTTTAAACAGATTTACTTCTTTGCGCAGAAATGGAGGAGGTTTTTCCAATGAAACAGCTGTGACTCAAAGTGTTCTTGTTACATGGAAAGAAGTAAAACTGAGAGGAGACTTTTAGGTAAACAGTACACTCCGAACTGAGATTTAGTCAAAAAAGTAGTGAAAGTTTTGCTTTAGGAATAAAACCCCTCTGATTACTCATACTGTTTGCCACACACTCTGTCTTGTTTAAACCATGTTTTCTCCTTGATTAAATAAAACATTTTATTAAGCCAAAATTCAGCATGACTTATTCTCTGAATACTCCTTACCCCTGCAGTTCCTTAACATAACTGACATTTGCAAAGTCACAAAACAATTACATCAGAATTCTTTTCTGATCTGTAAAATGTTGCCAGTAGGTGGCCTGAACAACTAGCCATCGATTGCCTTGAAAACATGTAGTAGAACACATAAATCCTCAGGGAAGAAGCTGATCACTATGTTCTACATTTCTCTTATTTTTCCTTTCCCTCAGGCTGGCTTGAATCATGTTTCCTGTACTGAGACTATATATACAACTGCTAAACTTTTCAAGTTAAGGGAACCGATTTCCCTGCTTGCTGCTTTCTTCCTGGTCTATTTCATATGCTCAGTAACTTCCCTTTTGAAGCAGGAATTCTGTGGGGGAGGCAGCAGGGCTGGCATATACGCTTCATCATCTTAAAGACTCTGCATACATTTGTATGCACAAGTATGAACACACTGCATGGCAGCAGAGACAGCGCTATTGGGCGCTGAACAGGTCTGGATCTATATAATACCTAAAATAATTTGTATTGCAAAGTACTATGGATGCCAGTGCAAGTATCTCATACAGAACAGATACTCCTTCTGCACCAAACATAACTAACATTGCTAAAATAAACCAGTCCATTACCAGCTCCCAAATGAAAAAGTCAAGCAGCTGACACTGAAGACAAACAGGGCAGGGGTTATGTCAAGTGCAGCATATACATGGTTTTGCTTGCAGCTACAGTTGGATGTTTCGTGGCCAAAATTGATGAGGTTGAGAAGGCTTCTGGATTGCTCTCTGGGAGGCACAGCAATTAAAAGAATGCACTACATCCAGTTGTTCAAAGCCTAGGGAGCTCTAAGCTGCTCTCAGATATATGTGTTCTACCATCTGGGATAAGACAATACAACACACCTGGACATGAAACCATCATCAGCCTGTAGGAAACTCCAGCTGTTTCATGACTTACAGCACATCCTCTCACCAAACAAATCAGTAAGTGTAAGCACACCCAGTTCTCTCATTTATCTTTGCTTTCTCAGAATATTGAAATATGTTGAAGAGTGAATTATGTAAGCAGTAACTTCCAGAGCTCTAAGAGACACACTGCACCTTATGAACTAGTTTTTTGGGAACTTACTGTGACTGATCATGGATAGAGCTTAAGTGACAAAGTTCTCTTTGTGGATGCAAACTTATGGAGTTTAGCCTGTATATTAGTAATCTGACAGTATTTCTGAGAAGCTGGGAATTTTACAAGAGCACTGGGTCCAATAGGTTGTGATCTGCATCAATATATATAGCACACGTATGCATAAGATCCTGATAGTTTATTTCTCTGAAATTTTATATCGCAATTTCATTTTTACATGAACAAAAGAAATTTTTTGTGGTCACTAGAACTGTTTATCAAGGGAGTAAGAGCAGTATGAGTGATTAAGGTTATGTAAACACTGATTTAATCGTAATATGGCTCAGCTGGGCAAAAGGGGCTTATTTGAGCTCCATTACCTTTCCTCTTCACTTTTTTACTTTCCTAAAGCCTTGGAATAGAAAATAAAGATGTTAGACTAAAGCTGAGCCTAATAAAATGTGCGCTTTTTTTGGTGTTTTTTCTTTTAAATGGAACTGCTTTGAGTATTGGTGGGCCTTGCCCCCTAATGATCATGGGCAGATAGATTACAAAGACACCAGTAATGTATTAAAGTATAAGGGATATAAATACCTTCCTTTGAAGTTTGCATCATTGACCTCAGGAATGGGCAAGCAAAAGGTTTTTCTAAGCACAGCTATTTTTCTCCTCTAATCTAGTTTTTTTTGACTTCTAGGTTGCATCTGCTGTGTGATGGCCCAAGCATAAAGAGAAACTGTCTCTAAAATCAAGCATCCACTTTTGATACACCTTTGAATAAAAGTACCCTAGCCATTGTATTCTGTTTCTGTGAAGCAGGCTTGTAAAAGATTCTGTGATGGAGCTTTGATCTTGAAATTTTACTTTCCCGATTTGTCTGTCTGCTTTCATTCTAAAATCAAATGCAGTTATCAGGCAAGTCCAAGGCTGCTTTTCATCTTGAATATAGAAAAGAGCTCAATCTGCATCTAAAAGCATGCTCAAACCATACAGTTTGTTCCCATTATAGAGACAGATACTGAATTATGCAGCAAGTTCCCAGTGAGCAATTACATTTTAATCACTGTAAAGATTTTTCCTGCAAAGACACTTCTATAGATGATTTATTTCAAAAGATAGGAATTGTGCCCATATAGCTTAACTGGAAAATTGTTCAGCTTCCCCAGACAAATTTCCTGGCAGGCAGAATGTTTAAGAAGACCAGTAACTAATATTTAAACCACTTTTTTTAATTATTATTTCTTTCTCTGTTTTTTTTTTTTTTTTTTTCAGTAAATCTTTAACACAGCGTGACCCATAGTAGCTGGGTCTCAGTCTGCAGTTCCGTTTGGTTACTTGCTGCTTACTTTCTTGGATTAAAAAGTCTGAGAACTATTTTTAATTTTCTTAAATGGATTGTGGTGTTTACAGTAGTTGCCTTCTGTGCTGCTAAATTGAATAACCATATAGTACTTCAAAGAATAGATGAAAATAAAAGTATATTATAGAAGAATGTACCAGTACAGTTGATTTTAAAATGAAGGTTTTACAGCAGGTGAATATATGTGATATTGTTCAGAATTAGTAATTTACTTGCCACCTTACGTAAGATATAAAGTGTGTAAGCAAAGATTTAAATTAAAAACTACATTAAAGATGCGTATAAAATGTACCCATTTATTTAGATTCTAACTTTAGATAAATTTCAAACTGAGCTACCACAGTGCTACCAGGAATATTTGGTACATTTGACATGAAAAAATATGAAGGAGACAAGTGCGGTAAAAAACAGATCAGAACACTTCATCTCTTGATCTTTCCACTGAGAATTTGAGCACAGTCTTTGTGTTGCCCTAATAAACAGAAATCTCCCCATTCAGTTGCCTGAACATACACCAAAACTGAAAAGGTTGGGATTTTTTTGTTTTGATTGGAAAAAGATTACAGACTCTGGTAAGAGGCATGCAAAATGAAGCAGTCCTTTGCATAGAATATATTTTTATAGCCAGTAAAAGCAAGCTAGGCTGTGATTGCTTAATTCATCTCTGTCATTTTTACCAGAATAAAGTAGCAGGTTCTGAAATGGCAAATGCCAATCCACTTAAAGATTTACAAGAGCAAACCAAAAAATTTCAGCTCCACTCAGGAAACCACTGGTCTATGTGTCGTTTGAGGAATGTAGACTTCTGCCAGGCAGCTGGGGCTGCAGACACTTCTGTGAAGTAATTCTTTGCTGCCATTGGTTGTATCACTTATTGCCTGAATTCATGCATATAGCTATTTAAATAAATAAATAAGTGCTTAACTTGGATCAGTATTATGCATGGTATTACTATGCAGTTTTTATCACAAGAAGACTTACATTTTATGATCTGCAACCAATTTTATTGAACTCTATAAAATGTAAATGGATAAAGAAATTTTATAACCTGGACTGCAGAAATTCTTCTGATCTACTCCAATAGCTCAATATATTTCTAGTGTTTTTCTACAAGAAAACAAACAAACAGGCAAAATAAAAGAAAAGCTTTGATTGTCACAATGGCTAGCTGTAAACAAAATGCACACTAGGGTATGGGTAAAATCACTAAATCACTTAGCAAAGCTTGTTCCAATCCTTTTGTATCCTGGAAGACATAGTTAGAAAGTGCGACATGATATTTATTATTTTAGCATTTCTTCCTAAAATAATCACTATAAAATTTTCAAGATTACCATATTAATGATCAGTAATAACTAGAATTTAATTATATAGGGATGTAAATTTACTTCAGGACAAGATACTTTTAGCAATACATATTGTCCTTTCAAACCAATATGCTTGTCCAGTTGTTAGCTAAAGTCTTCATTTTTCCTTGGTATTTAAAAGCCTTCAGTATCTTAAGGAACTCAAGAGTAAAGATAATTCTTTCAGTAATCTCTATTAACCATACACGATATTTATCTGTTAATAAAATTAGCTGTTTCTAATTCAAACCCCCGTTGCTGACCCAGTGATCCGAGAATCTCATTTTTTATCTGTTTATTTATTTTTCAAATACACTTAGAGGTCTCATTATTATGAAAAGAAGTCTAATGTACAAAGGAAGTGTAATATAACAGGCCAGAAATGAATTGCCTGTCTACACAGAGACTTCAAATCTATTTATGTAATTTCTTGACTGTCTGAAGACAGTGTTATGAATTTTATGCCAGATTGCCTGTTTTCTGAGTGCTTGAGGTTGTCAATATGAAGATGCAATAAAGCTGTGGTTAAAAATTTTCCTGATGAGACCCATAACATTTGGTGTACCAAATAAAAATAAGCAAAACAAACAAAGATTAGGAACCAGAAGTGAAAATGAAGCAGGGGAATTGAAGCTAATGCACTCAGATGTATAGCACAGTTTGTTATGAGCAAAATTGTTGAAATTCTAAATAATATACTTTTTTCTCCTGTTTGCTCAAACTACTCTCACACTCATTCATCCTCTCATTTTTTTACTTTTTAAAGTCAGAAACGCTATGCTAGCTGAAAAGTATAATCCTCTTGTCTGGATTTTTTTTATTTCCACTTCTGTAGTCAGCTTCTCCACCTTACCTTATTAAAGCCTCCATTTTTTACCCTTATACGTAGTTCACTTCCATGGCAATTTTCCTTCCTATTCCTTGCCAGAAATGCTATTCTTTTACTTAATGCAAATTTGTCAGCATCTGTATCTAGTCAGTGTTTGCTCAAGACTTTCAAGACAGAAAGTGGTATGTAAAGTTTAGTGCATTGTATTATACAGTCAGATTCCATTCAAATAATGTACCTACTGTATTTATAGAATAATTCAGAGATGATTGGGTCCTTGAAATAACAGAAGTGTGTTTCACTTTACACCATCCTAATTAGGATATGCTATATTATTATTGGTGGAAATCCTATTTCACTGAAATGCAAGGAAACCTCAAGAATGAAGTCAACACGTAGCTTTGTATTTGCATAAAGCCCTGATCTAGGGTTATATTGCTAATGGTATAGGTACATCAGCTTCTTATTATGCTTTCATAATATGAGACTTTTAAAAGATCAATAATAAAGGGTAAAATACTAACTTTTTTATGATTAATAGAAATTTTACTGTTGAATATGTAGAGGCAGGATTTAATCCAAAATATTTATTGTGGGAGATGAAGTGAGGAAGATAATGAAAAATTAATTTTACTTATAAAATATGTTTTGATTACAAGCATGCATCAGATTAGTAAACATGAGGGCTTCAATCAGATGGACAACCCTAACAAGTACAAAAATGCTAATTTATTGTATGAAGAGTGCGAAGACTTTACCCCAGAAGCTACAAATATTGGTCAGCCTCCATAGTTTTGTTTTAGGTTGTTTGGAGGTTTTTTTCCGTTGATGTTTTCATGTATTAAGAAACTCCTAAGGAAACAGATCTATAAATGGGTTTTCTTCTAAAATTAAAATCTGAATAATTTTTTTTTTCCACCTCAGATTATTTATTCATTTTATACTTGTCAGCTTGTGAAGCCATAGTCACCCACCAGAAAACTTGCCCTTGCCATGGATTGCTTCATTTCCTAAGTTATGCTGTATTTATGACACTCCTGGCTAGCGAGACCTTTAAAATTTTATTCACAGGCACATGACAAAAAGCAACTAGGAAATCTCTTTGTTTCTTCCCCTGCTTTCATTGTGATATCTAAGACATATTTGGATAACAGCAATACTGTGATAGGAACTTTTCTGCATCCATACTCCTTCTAAACACTTTGACATTTGAATAGATAAGATCCCTTCACTTGCAAAGATCAGTTAGAATGAAGTAATTGTCACTAGACACAGCAGCTTTTGATTAACACTTAAAACTCATGAGAATAACTGCATGGATTTCATTTAAAATGCAACCCATATAGATATAAAACTGGTGTGGGAATAACTCATAATAAAAGATAGAGCAACCATTAAAGTTAATTTACTTAAAAATTCCATTGTGAATTTCCCTTTTTATGTTGAAAATTAAGTGTCTTTGCTCTTTGACTGTCAGCTTAGAGCAAAGCAGAACATAGCATCATTTTCTCAACCACTGCCAAGACCTTGGATGAAGCTCTTTTCTCAAGAAAACCTGTAGGAATCATACCTTAAAAATTCAAAAACTGCATATGGAAAGGTCATGAAAATAAACACAGCCATGAATAGTTGCTATTCTTTTCTAAAAAGTCAAATCAACAGTTTTAAAATTAATTTTCAATTATTCCAAGCCGTGAATATAGTAGAAAGAAACCTGTTGATTAATTGATTCATCTACCTTTAAATTCTAAAGCATTGTTTGCTTGTAACTGAGAAGGTTTAAAAAATGCATTCTTGTAAAAAATTTTGTCAGAGGACCTCTGCTGGGCCTGTATTTTGGCACAGACTGATTTTCCAACATTGTGGATACTATTTGAAGAATTCTAAGATGGCTTATTTCTTGTATGTTTTCCTTTTATAATATTGCTGAGTTTGTGAGCAGTTTGGATTTTAGGCCCACTCTCTAACTTCCAGAATTTGCTTCTGTGCTTTATTATGAGATTAGCAAAAAATTTACAGACTGCTAATGATGCAACTATGCATCAAAAATAATGTTAAGGTAATGGATCATTGAATTTACAGTAATATCTGCTATCTGATGCTGTTGCAATTTTGCTTCTTTCAATCAGGAAATAGTCTGCTCAAGTCACCCAGAAATGGTCATATTTTCTAGTGGAGTAAGGAGATTGAATGTCATGTTTCCCATTCCTGTTCAAAATCTCTTTTACATACTAATGGCAAAGCAAAATGCACAAATGTTCCTGCAGCAAGGGCAGAATCTGGTGCTGTCTTCCTTCAAATAACATGTCTTAATCATCAGGTGACAGAATCAGGCTCTTTATTTGTGGTCACGCACCTGCTCTGGGCTGAAGTGGTGCCTGTCTGGAATAAGAAAAGGAAAGCATTGGGGCTCTGCACATGCAGTTCAACGCACTCTCAGTGACCTTGAATACAAATTCTCTCACGCTGAAAGAGGTGGGGCAGAACACAGATTTTCTGTTTTGAGTGCTTACCTGAAAAGATTTTGTCTGAGGCTACTTGTAACAACTGATATAGATATTTTTTAATGGTGACATTTGAAAAATAAACAGTCTGAATTACCTTCTGCTGCTCTGAATTTACTTTGCCTGTTTTCTGAGCTGGCTGAACTTAAACCAGTCCTGGTTCATGCTCCACACACATTAACAGCATGTTGTAACAGAGCGGATATTCTTTACTGTGAGGCAAGATGCATTAGGTCAGGCAGGGGCAGTATAAATGCAACTGTATGACTTCTAAGCTAGGCTGTGGTTGTTCAGCTCAAACTGCAGAGAGAGAGGATTGTGGCCATCCTAACCTATCTGTAGCCAAGGCAAATGTGTCAAAACTCTGCCTGTATTAACCTTGAGCAGAATGTGATATTCTAAATGTCACCTCTGGAGTTTTGAGATTAAATTCTTCGCTTCATGAGAATTAGTATGTGATATCCCTGGGTTTACTTAAGCTTTAAAATTATGGGATTTGGGAAAGGATAAACGCAATTAGTGTCAAATGGTGTGAATAATTTCACTCAGTAGCCATGAGAGCTGAACTTTAAAATGGGGTAAAAAGAACTGAAATAGTTCAGATTTACCTGCAGTGTGAAAAAACCTAGGTATGTGTAATCGACATAAGGCAGAATCACACAGAGACTTATTGTTAAAATTAAAAAGAAACAATAATTGCCAAGACAGAAAGTGCTGTGCTATAACCTCACACAGGAGTCTGCTTTGGGTCCAATACCACTTTCCTGAAAAGCTTTTTGGGGTGAATCACAGAAGAGTAAATTAATTCAAAGAGGAAAAAAAGCCGAGAAAAAGTGTAAACAATTTGGAAACAAATGCTTTTGATGACAGAACTTTAAAAAAGTATTATCTTGGTAAGCTGAAGGAATTGATGTGGTTGAACTTAGATTCAATTACAGTTTTACAGCATTCACTTTTCTTTTAAAGGAAAACAAAACCAGATAAACTTCATTGCAGTAAGTCAGGAAACAAGATATTATAACAAGTAATTTGATTTTTGTTTCTTCCTTCACTCACACTTAATAAACATTTGCTGTAATTGTGATCAAATTTTCATTTTTTGAATAGCACATTATAGTGAGGTACTACATATACAATGGATACCACAAAAAGAAAATCAAGCTTTGGGAAAAGGTATGTAATACCCACCATTTCTAAAGCAAGCACTTTTTTGCACTATTACTCATTAAAATAAAACATTCATGCACTCATTGCAATATCATAGATGTTTCCTAAAAGATAGATCATATTTTTTGGTTTTCACCTTTTAAAACTAAATATCTGAAACAAATTTTGAGGTACTATAACTCTACTGATACCTCTAAAACTCATTTTGCTGAATTGTGTTAGAAGTAGCAAAATACTCATTATATTTTAATAGAATGTGCTGTTTCGCTAATAGAAATCTCATATATGTTTTTTCAAAACAGAAAAAAAATAGTCAAGCTTGTACATTTAGTGCTGCGCTAGAGAAGAATATATTTATAGCTAATTACTTAGCTTTTTTTATAAACCTGCAGCAAAACCTTTGTATTACAACATCTTAACTATGGCATTGCAAACATTCCTTTAATTTACTGCAGCAGTAAACACCTAATCAATGGAAGCTCATTTTAAAAAAATACAAAGAGCAACAGCAAAAACCAAACAAAAAAAGATCAGTTTAATCAAGAAAATCTGCATGTTTTAAATAGCCAGTAGAAGATCTTGTCCATCACTGTCTATTTCAATTCTGAGGGCATCACTGACAAGCAGCTCTGTGCTCCACTAAGAAACACTGGTGTGTGAACTGATTTGGAGGTCACCTGTCATTTTAAAACACGATCAATACAATCCCAAAACTGTTCTCAGATTCGTTTAATAAATAAGAAAGGAATAGGTCAGTAATGCCCCAGTGAGTTGCCTGTTATTTTATGAAAGGCTCTATTTTTTATCAATGTAAATCGGGTTCACTTTGTGCTTTTAAAAACAACGGCATTTGCATATTTTCACACTGAGAAATTCCCCACAGAATATATATTAACACATTTGTTTATAAAATATGGGTGAGACTTCCCATATTTTCACATTCATGAACTTGCTTTTACTTCTAAAGTAAAAACAAGCCCTTTTACTCATTGCTAAGTGGTTTGTCTATCTTACACCAGAGAAAATAACATGAAATTTATAATAGGTGTATTAGAATGCAATAATAACTTAAATGGTATTTCTACTTTTATGTTTGAAATCACTAACCTGTATGGGCAATAGCTGGTGTTTACAATAAAGAAGACAGTATCTTTGATAGGGCTTTGAGCAACCTGGTCTAGTGGAAGGTGTCCATGCCTGTGACTGGGGGTGCTGGACCAGATGATCTTTAAGGCCCCTTCCTAAGCATTCTGTGATTCTGTGACTCTATGATTGTAAGACACAGGGTTTTTTCCACTGAAAAAGTTAATTGAAGCCATTCACAATAAAAACTTTTACTGGTTGCTTTGTGGCAGGAGGAAACAGAAGTTGGCATAACAATGTTGAAAAGTGTCTTTCCACTCATGATGCCTAACCATTATGTTGATTGGTCAATGTGTTCTTGTCTACAGGTGGAAATTTAAAGTTTTATGGGAACATAGAAACAATTTTGGGGTGTACTGTTAGAAAATAGCAGCAGCACTGTAGTCCATGTCTCAGCAAGGACACCAAGCCTTGAGTGGTGGCATCAGCAGCACAGGTGGTCCCAGATGAGGACAAGTGAGAGTCCTCCTGTTCCACTGGCTCTGGGTGGTTCAGCAGGATCTAGGCATAAGGGAGTAGAGAATAAGGGGACAAACCAAAGGAAGGGGGACCTCAGTCTGCGCAGCACCAAATTGCAGAGCTCTGGACTACTGGCAGGTGTTCTCTGTAGCTGGGGTCAGTGTAGTCCCCTTCCTTCTTCCTCACCTTGCCCCTTTCAAACTTAAATGAAACAAAGCTTATGTGCCCGTAATCTTGGCAGATGCCAAAACACCACAGTCACCACAGCTAGCCATTACAAACAGCCTGTCTTTTATCTGGAATGCAGCTGTCTCCTCTTAAATCTGGTGAGATTTCTGCTCAGCAACTTTATTAGCAGTCTGATCTTGTACGCATCTATCATCCCTCATCTCCTGTGGCATGTGCTCCAAGAAATTTGACCAGCCCTGAACTCCTGCTCGCATGCCCTCAGCAGTGACTTCATCCTGGTGTTTTCTAAGGGTTTTTGCTTAGTCTGTCCTGTAAGGCAGAGCCTATGGAGGGACAGAGCCATTTCCTTTCAGTGCGCCCAGCATATGACCGCCTTGGCTGGTGAGGATGTCCCCTCCAAGCACAGGAGATTACTGACCCAAATGCTAAAGGCTGCTGATTTTGACTCTGGACTACTTTCACACTTCTTTTCTAAGCCACTTCATGGTGTCTGGATGTGTATTAGAGGGCTGTAAGATTTTAGGACTGGTGCTTTTATTCTGATTTCCTTAGCTTTTTCAGAATCATCTTTTAGTTTCTCTTTTCTGCATTGCAGCAGCTTGTGCCAGCTCAGGGGTTTCTTCAGATGTGCGATTATTGGTAAGGATAGCTTGGATCCTTGTATCTCACTGGATTCTTTTCATATCCCATAGGTTTTTCTCTTCCTTTGCTGTTCATGCAAGTGAGAACTTTTGTACTCTGCAACATTAATGAGCATTTGTCCTAAATATGATCAGAGACTAAGTCTTCACTAGCTGGTAATGAAGCAGCACCTCTTCTCCATTGTTCTATGGAGTGATCTTGAATTCATTTGCATCTTTTGATCACCTGTGAAGTTTCATACCCTTTCTAACCTTCCAGGTACACTTTGATAATTTTTAACAGCTGAAGTAGTGTCTGTTTCTTCTTACATTTCCCAGATAATCATCTACAAAGATTATGACAGAAGCCATGGGACATTTCTCCTGGCTTTTCCCTAACCCTTCTTTCTTTGCAGCCTATGCTCCTTATAATGATTTCTATTTAAGTTGCAATTCAAATAAAATTTAAAAAAAAAAAAATCCAAAGAAAAAATAATCCTTCATTTTTATTTTAAAATGCTTTTATTTTAAAAATGTTACTGAGTCACCTATCAATAGAGTCTTGCAAGCATTGCCATTAAGAAAACAGACTATCATTGCCTTGTGAGAAGAAACTGGTAATCTTACCCCAATACCCAGGCTTCAGTATTTGGGATAGGACACAAACAGTTGCCCCATGGGGTACCTTTACATTGCTACACTAAGCAATTTGGGACCACAGACCACGAAAGATGAGGTAGACTCATGGCCAGGGACTAAAACTGTAAAGCATTGACCTAAAAGAACAATTCAAATAGAGGTGTATACTGAATATAGTAGTATTTCTTCTTTTATATCCATGTCAGTAAACACATGAGACTCCATACGGCAACCCGCAGAGCTGACTCACTGGTCTCATTTAATACTGAGTGATATTGCGAGCAGATGCTGATGTACACAACTTTTGTCCACACGCAGCAATACATGGTTTGGTCAGACTATTCAGTCGTAGATGTACTGCAAGAACCTTCCATATTTAAAAATGTTGTTTATGTGTGTGTAAGTTTTGTTCCCTTTTACATTATAGCAATTAACCTACTATTTGAGATGGAGGAAATGAAAATCAATCTAGTAGGGTTTTTTTAAAGTTTCTTCTGAAGCTCCTGAAACTAATAGTAATTTGGCTTTCACAAGGAGAAAAAGGAACAGAATATGTGTATTGACAGTAGAAGTCAGAGGTTTTGATTCTTACAGCATTAGAAAGAATATATTGCTTCATGCTTGTAGATCCCCACATATTGTGTAGGTTTTGTTCTTTGTTTACTAGATAGGCAAAGCTGAAAGCCATATTAATTTTCTGAATAGATGGATTTCTTCTAGGTTCAGCTGGAAACTTTTATCTTGAAAGCCTTTATCAATTTCAAGAGCTGTTCATATTGCTAAGGTAGGAACCTTTCCTCAGGTGACTAAAATGGCAATATTCTGTGTGTTATTAAGGAAATTAATGTGATTTATATTGTCATTTTTGCACATACTGCATCTCTGTGTTGTAAAAGTACAAGTATTTTAACAGACAAAATAGTTATAACTATTTGCTCTTTCTGTGTAAAATAAAAATCCCTAGACACGTTTTTATCAAGAATTCTTCTCAGCTAGTGGTTTTCCAGATGTAAAGATAGGACAAAAAATAGTAAGCGTTCCCTAAAGAGGGGCAATTGCACCAGAAGCAGCTTAGCAATACCTCAGCCTCAGACCTATCTGTTTAAATGTGCTTGAGCCAGACAGAATTCTAAAGATATAGTAAAACTATGGAACAGCCAAAATAGCTGTTCAGACAGACACAGGTGAGAGAGAGGAGAATAAAAAAAAAGAACCCTGAATGTCTGTTGTGGATTTCTCTGCAGTGGTAGTTCTCATGGTTTTCCCCACAGTATTAGGATTCTAAAATATTTGGGAAGACCCACTACTGTGACACTTTCTGTCATCCATCTCTACCTTATTTTTTAACTCCTTTTCCCAGCATCTAAAATACACTGACAAATTTCACAGTTAATAGTGCTTTCTGGAAAGCTGATGAGCCTTCCTGGGAACACTTGCAAATCTATTCATGAATTCCTTATCCATGATTCATGGAAGTAAATTCTTGCTCAAAATCTGAATACTTTATTCATAAATTAAATGATATGAGACGGAGAGAAAATAATTTGTTTTGGTTTATTAAAACTCCAGGTGGCACAGTGTAGCTATCTACAAATACATTTCAGAAGTTTGTCACACAGCATAATGTGTGCTGTACATGCGAGGGAGATATTGTTAATCTAAAACCAGCATGTGTTAATTCAGCATAGATTTTCTGGTATGAAGCATGGGGGGTTTATTATCATTATGGAAACCTTGATCCTCTTTATCCAACCATAGTCCTAGCTAGTCTCTTTCCCACTATGGCTGCACCTAGACTACACCAAGATCATAACTGAGTTAGGGTGCCACGATGCCTCATATCACATATAGCTTTTTATCAGAAGAGGATGGCTGCACCCAAACTGCTGATGGAAACTGGTAACTTGAGCTTTCGCCAGACCTAGCCATTCCGGAGGGACAGGTAGTTTCATGGGCGAAACTGCTGCGGGACATCTACCAGTGATTAACAGTAGGTCTAACAATAATTTATAATTTACCAGTAATGAATGATTTACTAGTTAAAAATTAAGACTACGGATGGTCCCAACTGTATACCCAAGCCCACTCATCAGTTCTGCTTTCCACACTGGTGCAAGGAAGAAGCAGGACCTGCACGCACTTGTTCCCAGTGGGAAGGCAAGGCTGCAGGTCTGTAGGAACAGGGGCCTGGTTGCTTTGAAATGAGCAAGAGCTACGGCAAGCTGTGACGTGACCAGCAAGCCATCATGTGTGCCCTCCAGCCAGTGTCTCCTTTACCTCCACCACAGAGCTCTTGAAGCTCACAAGGTTCTGGTAGGTCAGATGCTCCCAGGGGAGTCTGAAAGTCCTTTTTGCCCAAGCCCTTAGCAGCTAAAAGCGATACTCTGTTAGTGAAATTACATCAGTGAATGTTGCTTTTTGCTACCTAAATAGCATACAACAGGGAGGATCTGAATAACTTCCTTGGCACAATAATATTTTCTAATAATAGTGTTGGTTTAGCTGTGATAATACAAATGGAAGAAAGGCTGTAGGGGGAGTATCTATTATTATACCAGCTGCTACAGTTGGAAAAATAAAAATAGTCAGAACACAGAAGATGCCCTGCTGGGTTATAGTTATTTCACATAATCCTAGTGAATCTGGACATGCAAACAATGTCACCTGTCCATTATATTGATTTCAATTTACTATAACTAATGCAAAAGGGGAAAATGTTCACAATATTTCCTCGCCAAAAAAGAAGATTTTAAGTTATGTTTGAAAATCCTACTGACACACCCTCCTTCCCAAAATAAAGCAGAAACACCTGTCTTGAAATAAACCAAATATGAGTAATCCTAAATTACAATGTTACTTTTGTTTGTTTTCTAAAAGGTCAAAGGGGCTGTTAACCAAAAGCAATGCTGAAAATGGAACAAGATCTTGCAGCTACCAATTAAAATATCTTTTGGGGGGGTCTTTTAATGTGGGGTTTTTTTCCCCATACTTTTAATACTGCGCTCACTTCAGCTCTGCTCTTAACCCGTTGTGTCTTTTTAAACTATGTTGTGCTTTGTATCTCATGTGTGACATCCAGCACTATGTGAACATTTCCCAGCTTCCCAAAGCAATTTCCACTTTAGGCATATTTCATGAACGTTAATGCTATTTTACAAAACTACTTTAATGTTTTGTCTTTGATTTTCAAGGCAAGCTTTTTCCTTTTGCAGTTTTTTCTTTGCTGCTTTTAAGCTCTAATGAAGTATCACCCTGGTATTTTTCTTTTTTCTAATTGGAGAATTAATAAATTGGCAAAAGGATCAGAAGTACTCATTTTATACATGTTCTAAAAAGCTTACTCCTTTGTGTTGCTGACTTACTAATTAAACTGGGATTGTTCTTTGCTTTTTTGGAAGCTCATTTGAGAGGTACCAAGCAACATACAATCTTAGCACAAGTAAAATGGGTCACCAAACCACTGCAAATTCCTCCATTTGGGCTTTATTTGTTATATGTTAGGACTTCCAGTGATCTGCTGAGTAACTTGTTCATGTTCAAAAGGAATTGAAGATTCTCCACATTTTGTTGAACTGTTCATTTCTTTGTGAGTCTCTGCTGCTTTTACTGAACACCATTAATGACATTCTGACTGGGAATTTGAACTTATGTTTGCCAACTATTTTCTACTAAGAAGATATTTCTAGTCTGCTTGTAACCTGCCAAACATGCCTATTTAGAAAAGAAAGGAAGAGCTGAGTTCCGAAGTCTAAAAGCCTAAGATGATTCATATACTTCCTGAATATAAATCAATGCTTTGGATAAGAAGGGAAGGGTTTCAACACACACTGGCATTCAGACAATGAAACAAAGCAGATGTCCAACAACACTTGCATTTAGCCTGACAGTTTATGGTAGCTATCTTGCTTTCAGCAAAATAAAATATAAATTCACAAATGAAATTTAAAAAAGGAAATGAACCAAAGAGTATTCCTGTGCATTCATATGCATTTATTCCTAGGTTTGTGTAGATTATTGTCATGGGTTCAGCAGTAGCAGTCATTTTTTCTCCTTCTTAGTGGCTGGTGCAGCGCTGTGTTTCTAACTTTC